>PVIY010012091.1:0-63098 GCA_004026745.1 Myrmecophaga tridactyla
ACATATGGAATAAAAATAAATAATAGGGGGAACAAATGAAAAAAATAAATTTAGTTTGAAATGCTAGTGATAAACGAAAGCAAGGGGTAAGGGGTATGGTATGTATAATCTTTTTTTCTCTATTATTGTTTTATTTCTTTTTCTGATGTCTCTTTATTTCTTTCTCTAAATCGATGCAAATGTTCTAAAAAATGATGAACATGCAACTATATGATAATATTAAGAATTACTGATTGTATATGTAGAATGGAATGATATATTAATGTTCTTTTGTTAAGTTTTTTAATTAATAAAAAGTTTTAAAAAAATTGTAAAAAAAAAAAAATCAATTGGCCGGGGTGGGCCATGGTGGCTCAGTAGGCAGAGTTCCTGCCTGCCATGCCTCAGACCCAGGTTCGATTCCCGGTGCTGCCCATGTTAAAATAAATAAATAAATAAATAAATTGGCCCTACCTACATACAAAAATGTATTTTTGAACTCTCAAGTCAATCCATCGATGGTTCTATGTGTCTGTTCTTGTGCCAGTACAATGCTGTTATGATTCCTGTGGCTTCTAAATAAGTTTGAAAACTGAAACTCATGAGTTCTTCAACATTGCTCTTCTTTTTCAAGATGGTTTTGGCTACTTGGGGCCCCCTACCTTCCACATAAATTTCACGATTTGCATAAATGGCTTTTCCATTGCTTTTATCAAGAAAGGGTGCTGGATTTTGTCAAATGCCTTTTTGGCATCAAACGAGATGATGATGTATTCCCCTCTGTGTTAGTCAGGGACTCTAGAGAAACAGAACCAACAGGAGAGATCTGTAAATATGAGATTTATAAAGTTATCTCATGCAACCGAGGGAATAGAAAAGTCCAAAATCCATAGGGCAGGCTGTGAAGTTGGCAACTCCAATGAAGGGTCTGGATGAACTTCACAGGAGAGGCTCACTGGCTGAAAAAAAGCTTTTTACATTAAACGCTTTCAGTTGATTGGATTATCTCATGGGGGGACACAACTTAGTTGATTTCAGAGGTAATCAATCACAGATGCAATTAACTGATGACTTAGTACACCAGACTTCCAGTTTATCAAACAGCCATGAAATATCCTTACCGCAACAGTCATGCCACTTCTTGCCTAACCAGACAAGTGGGCATAATCACTTGGCTAAGTTCACACCAAAACCTGACCATAACAGTCCACCCCTTGTCAACTTGGCACCTATACACATCATCTTGAAACATGCTTAATTTCCAAATAGAACACAGCAATAGACGTATGTTTCCCCTAACAATACTCAACTGTCGTGAGTACTACTAGAAACACACGACATCTCTTCAGAATAAGGTGGAAATCTTTAGGTAACAATCTTAAACTGCATTTCTTATGACTTAAATACTATAATATGAACAATACAACTTATGTCATATGATAAGAGGAAAACAAGATATTTGCTTATGGTGCAAATGTGAACATACTCATAACAAAACAGGGGGGAATATACAATCACAGTCCTCATTTCTATAAGTGGTCATGTGGTCGTAGCTCATCTTTATCACTACCTTCTTCTACTACCCATTTCATGTTCCCTTTACCCTTAGCAAGCACTTCAGCTGGCCATGGTTCTTTGCCTTGTAGAGTGACCCAAACCTTCATTCCTGAAGCCATTGGTAGACCTGCATAGATTGGGTTGTTGCAGTTTTCCATTGACTTTAATCATAGGGCAAGGTTGTACTAAGAGACACCCTAGGGGATCTCCTGTATTCCAGGAAAATTTTTCTTTACTTCCATTGTGCAGTTGCAGTCCTATTTCTCTTTAACAGTCAGGATCAATCACCCCAGACAGAACGTAATCTCCTTTTGTGCCTGTTGATTCAGTGGCATGAGAAGCTGAAAGTGGCCAGGTGGCAGTCTTAACTTCCAGTTCATTGGAATCATTGTTGTGTCTCCTGGTAGGAGTACGCTTCCTTTTGGAACTAAGACCTGTTGAACAGCAAAGCTTAAGATTTCAGGAACAAGAAGCAAAATGTTTTCTAGTGGATCATGAGGTGTGATAGTGTGTGGTACCTCTCCCATTTCCATCTCTTGATTCCTGGACCTGTGAATCATAGCTATGGGAGGAACAGCATCATAGAGTGGATGCTGATTCAGAACATATAAGCCTCCTGTAGAACACTGCCCCAGTCCAGTAAGGTATTGCCACCTAGTTGACACCATAATTGGGTCTTTAAAAGGCCATTCCATGGTTGTATCAACCCAGTTGCCTCTGGATGATGGAGAACATAGGAAGACCAGAGAATTCCATGAGCATGTGTCCATTCCCACACTTCATTTGCTGAGAAGTAGGTTCCCTGACCAGAAGTAATGCTGTGTGGAATACCATCACAGCAGACAAGGCATTCCGTAAGTCCATGGATGGTAGTTTTTGTGGAAGCATTGTGTGTAGGGAATGAAAACTCATATCCGGAGTATGTGTCTATTCCAGTTAGAACAAGTTGCTACCACTTTCATGATGGAAGTGGTCGAATGTAATCAACCTGCCACCAGGTAGCAGACTGATCACCTAGGGAAATGGTGCCATATCAGAGATTGAGTGTGGGTCTCTGTTGTAGGAAGATTGGACACTCAGCAGTAGCCCTAGCAAGGCTAGCCTTGGTAAGGGGAAGTCCATGTTGCTGAGTCCATGCATAAGCTCCATCTCTACCACCATGCACACTTTGTCCAGGAACCCATTGGGCAATGGTAGGAATGGCTGAGGAAAGAGGATGACTTATATCTACAGCATGGGCCATCTTATCCACTTTATTTTTTATTTTTTTATAAAAATCTTCCTCTGCTGAAGTCACCCTCTGGTGAGCATTCACATGACAAACAAATATCTTCATGTTTTTTGCACACTCAGAAAGGTCTATCCACATACCTCTCCACCAAACCTCTTTGTCACCAATTTTCCAATCATGCTCCTTCCATGTCCCTAATCATCCAGCCAAACCATTAGCAACAGCCCATAAGTCCGTATATAAATGCACCTCTGGCCAGTTCTCCTTCTAAGCAAAATGAACACCACAAAATGAACTGCTTGAAGTTCTACCCACTGGTAGGATTTTCCCTCATTACTCTCTCATAAGGACATCCAGAATGGAGTTGTAGTGCTGCAGCTGTCCACTTTCGGGTGGTCCCTGCATATTATGCAGAACCATCTGTAAATCCAAACCAAGTTTCTCTTTCTCAGTTAACTAACTGTAAGGAATTCCCCATAAGGCCATAGCTCTGGTCTGGAAAGAGAAGATAATGTGGTTGGAGTGGGGGCCATCAGCATTTGGGCCACTTCCTCATGTAACTTACTTCTGTCTTCAGGACGTACTCGAGCCCTATCTCCTATATACCATTTCCATTTTATGATGGAGTGCTGTGTGCATGCCCAACTTTATGGCTTGGTGGGTCAGACAAAACCCAGCTCATAATAGGCAACTCATGTCTCATGGTAACTTGGTGGCCCATGGTTAAGTGTTTAGTCTCTAGTAAGGCCCAGTAGCAGGCAAAAAGCTATTTCTCAAAGTGAGAATAGTTATCTGCAGCAGATGGTAAGGTTTTGCTCCAAAATCCTAAGGGTCTGCACTGTGATTCTCCTATAGGGGCCTGCCAAAGGCTCCAGACAGCATCCCTATTTGCCACTGACACTTCCAGCACCATTGGTTTTGCGGGATCATATGCCCAAGTGGCAGAGCAGCTTGCACAGCGCCTTCTGTTTTCTGGCCTCCATTCAAAACTAGCAGCTTTTCTGGTCCCTTGGTTAATGGGCCGGATTAGCACATCCAAATAAGGAATAAATTGTCTCCAAAATCCAAAGAGGCCAACCAAGCATTGTGCCTCTTTCTTGGTTGCAGGACAGGCCAGATGCAACAGCTTACCCTTTACCTTAGAAGGGATATCTTGTCATGCCCCCCACCAATGGACATCTAAAATTTCAGAGATGGAAGTCTCCTGCATTTTTGCTGGATTTATCTCCCATCACCTGACACACAAATGCCCTATTGATAAGTCTAGAGTAGTTTCTCCTTCTTGCTCCCTAGGTTCAATCAGCATATCATCACTATTATGGACCAATGTGATGTCTTGTGGGAAGGAGAAACAATTAAGGTCACAAGATTATGACATAGGGCTGGAGAGTTGATATATCCCTGAGGCAGGACAGTGAAGGTATACTACTGGCCTTGCTAGCTGAGTACAAAGGGTTTCTGGTGATCCTTACTGACAGCTATTGAGAAAAAAAACACTTGCCAGATCAATAGCTGCACACCAAAGACCAGCCTATGCATTGATTTGTTCAAGCAATGATACAACATCTGGAATAGTAGCTGTAATTGGAGTTACCACCTGATTGAGTTTACGATAATCCACTGTCATCCTCCAAGCCCCATCTGTTTTCTGCACAGGCCAAATGTGAGAGCTGAATGGGGATGTGGTGGGAATCACCACCCCTGGATCCTTCAAGTCCTTAAGAGTGGCACTAATCTTTGCAATCCTTTCAGGGAATATGGTATTGCTTCTGATTCCACTATTGCACTAGGTAGGGAAAGTTCTAGTGGCTTCCACTTGGCCCTTCCTACCATAATAGTTCTTACTTCATGAGTCAGAGAACCCATGTGGGGATTCTGCCAGTTGTTGAGTATGTTGATTCCAATTATGCATTCTGGAACTGGGGAAATTAATGGGTCTGGGGATCTGCTGGACCCACTGTAAGATGGACATGTACTAAAACTCCATTGATCACCCGATCTCTTTAAGACCCTACTCTGACTGGTGGACCAGAGTGACATTTTGGGTCCCCTGGGATTAGTCCACTTTTGAGCCAGGGTCTAGTAATCCATGAAATATATGATCATTTCCTTTTGCCCAGTGCCCAGTCACCCTGGTAAAAGGCTGTAGGTCTCCTTGGGGAAGGCTGTGAAGAAGGTTAACAGTGTACATTTTGGGCAATGTAAAGGGTCTTTCCTCAAGGGTACTCGACCCTCCCTTCATTTGAGGGGTTCTGGGTCTGTAAACTGTCTCAAGTCTGGGAATTGTTGAAGGGACCATGACTCTCTGTTTTTGTTATTCAAGTTAGACTTCTGTTCACTTGACCTAGAATTCTTCTGCTTATACATCTCAAACAAGAATTTAAAAGTAGACTGCCCATTTATTTTACTTCTAGGTACTCCATAATCTACTAGCCAACACAACAGTCTCTGCGGGTCAGAATATTTTGACTGCTGCTTTGAGTCTGCTGTCCATTATGGTGGCCATGTCCACCTTGTCTATAGTGATTAACTGTCACCACATGGCCTCTGCCAACCTGGGATCTGATCATCCCCATTGTGTTGGAAGATTCCAGCTCAGTGACAGCAGTTTCCAGAGTAATATCTGACCTACAAAGAAGGGTGATTACAGAGCTCTTTAGGGATGATGGAGCCAGTCTCATGAATTTATTCCTCAAGGTTACAGTGAAAGATGTGTCCTCTGGATATTGCTGGGGTGTGTGAGCAGAACTTCCATGACAAATCCACTCTAACATTTCAGTCTCTCTAAGCCTCTGGATCCCTTCATCTACATTATACCAGGGCAGTTCTGGCATTTCAACTTCAGGTAATCTCAGCCACTTTTGGATCCAGGTTTCAGGCAACCATCCAAAAAACCTGTTAATGCCCCTTGTAACCCCTTGAGCTATATCACTGAATGCAGAATCTCTGTTTAGTGGGCCCTTATCAATAAATTCAGCTTGACCCAACTTTATATTCTTCCACCATCATCCCACACCCTTAATATCCATTCCTGCACATATTCCCCTGACTTTTGTCTATATAGATTGGAAAACTAAGGCAGCTCTTTCGAAGTATAGCATACCTCCTCATGGGTCACACTTTGTACCTCACCTTTCGGGGCCTGTTGGGACTTTTGTCTATTTATAGATCTTGAAGAAAAGAGAGTTGGTAGTGGTGGGAGTGGTCATGAAAAAAATGCAAGTGTCTTTCAGGACAATTACCTAAGGGCACTTCATTACAGTTTCAGCTGGTAAAACAGGATTAGTCACTCCAGAGGAGTAAGGGCTATTTCCCCAGGGGAGGTGGTTACAGGGTTTTTAGGCACTAAAAGATTAATTTCGTTATGTGGGGGTGGACTCCTCTAGACTCCTCAAGGCAGGCTAATGGTCTGGAAGCTCTATCCTCAGGGCAGGTCATTATAGGTCTATCTAGCAAAGACTCAGCAGATATTAGGGATGCCGTCTCCATCGCCATCATTATCAAGCCATATATAACCATCCTATGTTTCAGAATCCCATTCTTTTCCAATCAAAGCCCTTACTTTAATAGCAAACACCCTTCAAGGTTGAGATTTTAGTTTATGATGTAAATCTGCTCCTTGCACAATGAGGCTTTGTGTATTATTTTCAGAGATCTTAAGTCTGTGACCACAGGAAATAAGATTTTCTTTCTGGGAACACATGGAAACTTTTACACTGCTCATACAGCACTTAAGGTGTAATCTGCAGCCTTTCAGCTCATCCCTTTTCCTCATCACTGTATCCAGCATATCTAAAACCAACCTGTCAACATCATTATACCTCTTAAGGCCACAAAACTCTGTAAAGGTGTCAAAAACATTCTCACTGAGAGCCTTGCCTTGTATAATCCTAAATAAGCAGAATCTAATGGTGATATTTTGAATATCTTTTTCCAACTCACCCCATGAACTGTCAGTGCCATCTTGATTACTGAAAACAGAGTCATTAGTGCCTCTGAGTCTAGTCAGAGTAGAAAACTGATTGTAAAAACCTATTTTTAAGATTCTTTATCTCAACAACCACTCCTGGTAACAAGCTGTGTTAGTCAGGGTTCTCTAGAAAAACAGAACCAACAGGAAAGATCTGTAAATATGAGATTTACAAAGGTGTCTCACACATCTGTGGGAATGGAAGAGTCCAAAATCCATAGGGTAGGCCATGAAGCTGGTGGCTCCAACGAAGGGTCTAGATGAACTCCACAGGAGGGGCTCACTAGTTGAGGAAACAGTGAAAGAGTCTCTTTCTTCCTTAAAAGCCTTCAACTTAGTGGATCTCATTGTGGGAGATCTGCCTTAGCTGACTGCAGATGTAATCAGGCACAGATGCAATCAACTGTCTGATGATTTAATACACCAACCTTCCAGTTTATCAGCCAGCCATGAAATATCCTTGCAACAACAGGCCAGTTCTTGCCTGACCAGACACCTGGGCATAATCACTTGGCCAAGTTGACACTAGAACTTAACCATCACACACCCCCACCCCAGACTTATAGTTAAATAAAAACCCTACAATCAGGGACTTCCAGGTATGACCAATTGAAAAGATCAGCAAATCTCCATTCAAAAATGCAACCATAAAACTGGACACAATTGAGTAGCTAGAAGGAAAAACATGAAATTGTGAAACTGTAACCTATACCAAACGTAAATCTGTTCTATAACTAATTGTTAAAATGTACTTTGAAATTTGCTTTTTTTGTACATATGTTATATTTCACAATAAAAATCTTAAGAAAAAAACCAGACACAATTGACTAAAACAGTCATTTTGGCTCTCTGAGAACAGATCAAAGACATACAACAATCTGAGAAATATTTATGCTTGAAGAACTGCTGAAATTTGGTAGGAATAGTGGCAGCCTATGGCATCTGGCCTAAGGCTGCTCCCATTCTCCTCCCTGCCCCCAGCTTTGGCATCTTCTAAGGTAGAGCAGGCCAAGATGATCAGCAACACCTCTGCCACAGTAGAAAGGGGCTCATTCAATTTGGAGTATTGGGTGTATCCCTTCCTATCAGCCATATCAGTAAACATGACAGTCTCAGAGGCAGGCAACTGGGAGGATCAAGGGCTCTACTAGGCTGAGGTTGAATGGAAAGGGCAAGCAAATGCCTAGCTGAGGGTACCTGATGAGCAGTAGAGACTAGAGAAGACCCAAATCAGCCATGAGCTCCTGGCCAATCTTCATACTGTGCACATGCACAAAAGACACCTAGAAGAGCACAAAGAAAAGGAAAAGCTGAGACAGATATTTAAAAGGCCTGAATTTTAAATGTGCTCCCCACCCACATAGACCCATTGGTACATGTCAGAGGCTTATTGGCTTGAGGTCCTTGAGTACTACCACTGTCCAATTATTAACTGAGTACTAACATTTCCAGACAAAGTACTACTCTTAGAAAACCACACTTAAAAATAAAAATATGAATATATATGTTCATATACATTCATTTATATATATATATACACATAAACATACATACATGAATGCATACATATATAAGGAAACAAGAATTATATGTGTGTGTGGGTATACAAAAAACACATATATACTGAGCAAAGACATCAGCAGATGTACAATTCAGAAGAGACAGACTTCATAGATTTATCAAAACATTAAAATGAATGAATGAAAACAGAAACAAACTAAAAAAAACAAAACAATGTAGCAGCATCAACAATAACCTTCACAAGGAAAATCAGAATTCATATTTGTTTCAGTATCATATCTAAAATAAGTTTTCAACAAAATTATGAGATATGCAAAGAAACAAGAAACTAAGCCAAACAGAGGAAAAATGGAGTTAATAGAATCTGTCCCTGAGAATCCCCAGATGTTGGATTTATCAGGAAAAGACTTCAAAGCAGTTATCAGAAATATTATATATTCACAGAACTAAAGGAACTCATGTTTAAAAAATGAAAACAAAGGATGAGTACAATAAAGCAACAAATAGAAATAATCAAGAGGGAGAAAGAAATTATAAAAAAAGAACCAAAAAGAAATTCTAGTATTAAAAAGAATATAATTGATAGGAAAATTTCCTTAAAAGAGCTCAAAAGCAGATTATAGAGGGTAAAAATAAAAGAGTTTGTGAATTTGAAGATAGATGATAGAAATTATCCACTCTGAAGAAGGAAAAAGATTGAAGAAACAAGAACAGAAACTCAAAAACCTGTGAGACCACATCAAATATACTAACATACATGTATGTGACTTCCAGAAGGAAAGGAAAGAAAAGGGCATAAAAATATTTGAGAAAATAATGACTGGGAATTTCCCAAATTTGATGAGAACCATTAACCTTCACCTCCAAAATCTCTTCTAACTCCAAATAGGTCAAACACAAAGAGATGTACACCTAGACACATCATAGTTAAACTGAGAAAGCCAAAGCCAAAGAGAAAATCTTGAAAGCAACAAAGGATAATGACACATCACATATAGGGAAGCATCAATATGATTAGTGACTGGAGGCTACAAAGAAGAACATGACAGGCCTAAAGAGCTACAAGAAAAAGCTTTCAACCAAGAATTCTATGTTCAGCTAAGTTAGCATTCAAAAGTGAAAGTGAAGAAACTTCTGGGGAAGATGGCAGAGTAGGGAGCGCCAGGATTCCTTCTTTCTACCAAAACAGCTATTAAGTAGGCAGGAATAGTATGAAATAACTATTCTGGGAATCTGGAGGCCAGAAGAACACTGTACAGTATCCAGGGAAGAGCAGGAGGAAAAGACTGATAAACTATAGTAAAGGGTAGTCCCAGGACATTTTGGAGCCAGTCTGCACCCTTTTGTGAGTCCCTGCTGGTGTTCTGTTTGAGAAATACTGAATTTGGAAAGACTCTCTTGGGTGATCCTCCTACCAGAATGTACCCTCCAGGCAAAATCAGCTAGAGACAACAAAAGGAATGTAAAAAAAACTATAGAGGCAAACCAAAACCAAACAGAATAGATCAAGATTCCCAAAGAAGAATCAGAGAAAAGGAAGCTTTCTACTAGAGGTGAAACAATTCCACAAAAAGCGTAGTAATCTTAAAAACGGTACAGTATATCCAGGACAAGAATCAGATGAAGAAGAGCTACAAACATCTGATTATTTAAATACAGGCTATTCTAAAGTTACAGAATAAGCAGACTAAGCATCAAAGAAGAGCCTTAACACAAAGTCAATCAACAATAAAACCACAGATGAGAAACACTGACCTTCAGAGTAACGCTACAAGATAATCACATGCATGAACATTAGCAAAGAATTGCTAGCCATATTAAGAAACAGGAAGATATGGTCCAGTCAAAGGAACACATTAAAGCTTCAGAGGAGACAAATAATTTGGAACAATTAATCAAAGATGTTCAAACAAATCTCCAAAATAAATTCAAGGGAATAAAGGAAAATATGGCTAAAGAGATAAAGATATTAAGAAGACAACGTGAAAGCATAAAGAAGAATTTTTTGTTTTTTTTTTTTTCAGACATGGGCAGGCTCTGGGAATTGAACCTGGGTCTCCAGCATGGCAGGCAAGAACTCTCCCACTGAGCCACCGTTGTCCACTCAAGAAGAATTTTAAAGTATAAAAATAATCATAATGGAACTCATGGGGGTGAAAGTCACAATAAAAGAGATTAAAAATACCCTAGAGGCATAAAACAGCAGAACTGAATAGGCAGAAGAAAGAAACAGCGAAGTAGAAGACAGGCAACTGAAATCTTACAGACAGAAGAATAGATAGAGAAAAGAATGGAAAAAGTTGAGCAGTGCCTCAGGGATTTGAATGACAGCATGATGCACACAAGCATATGTATCATGGGTGTCCCAGAAGGAAAGCAGAAGGTAAATGCGCAGAAAGAATATTTGAGGAAATAGCGGCCCAAAATTTCCCAACTCTTAGAAAAGACATAAATATACATGTACAAGAAGTGTAACATACTCCAAACAGAATAAATCCCACCAGACCTACTCCAAAACAATACTAGTCAGAATGTTAAATGCCAAAGACAAAGAAAGAATTCTGAAAGCAGCAAGAAAAAAGTGATTCATCATATACAAGGGACCTTCAATAAGACTAAGTTCCAATTTCTCATGAGAAACCATGGAAGCAAGAAAGTAGTTGAATGATATATTCAATTGAAAGAGGAAAACTGCCAGCCCCAAAGTTTTTATCCAGCAAAACTGTCCTTCTAAAATGAGGGAGAGTTGAAAATATTCACAGATAACCAGAAACTGAAACAATTTGTCAATAAGAGACCTGTTCCCAAAGGAAATACTGAACAGAATGCTGTAGGCTGAAAGGAAAAAAACAGAAGAGAG
Source organism: Myrmecophaga tridactyla (assembly GCA_004026745.1). Lineage (NCBI taxonomy): Eukaryota > Metazoa > Chordata > Mammalia > Pilosa > Myrmecophagidae > Myrmecophaga > Myrmecophaga tridactyla. The sequence continues at coordinate 11,119 of PVIY010012091.1, forward strand.
TAGCTTGAAGCAGTGTGAAGAAATGAAGAGTATCAGTAAGGGTAATGAAATGGATAAAAAGAGAGATGAGAAAAAAAATATGACCTATGCATTAGTTTGAAACTGTTATGTACCATGTTCTTCTAATCCAGTCTCATGGGGATTGGATTAGGGGGCCTATTCTTGGGTGGGGCCTTTTGATTAAGTTGTTTCCATGGAGATGTGACCCATCCAATTGTGGGCAGGAACTTTTGATTGGATGGAGGTGTGACCCTGCCTAGTAAAGTAGCTTAATCCACTTTCTGGAGTTCTTTAAAAGAGGGACATCTTGGAGAGGACAAAGAGGTTTGGAGATGCAGAAGGAAAATGTCCCAGGAGACACCAGAATCTGAGAGAGCCATTTGAAACCAGAAGCGGGGTGAAAAGTACAGCAGATATCACCATGTGCCTTCCCACGTGAAGAGGAGCCTGTACGCCAGCTGCGTTTTCTGCGAGAAGATATTCTGTTGTTCATGCCTTAATTTGGACATTTTCATGGCCTTACAATTATAACTGGTAACTTAATAAATCTCCTTTATAAAAGCCAATTTATTTCTGGTATATTGCATTCTGAGCTCTTTCACAAACCAAAACTACATATAAAAACCAAAGGAAATAATTGTAATACAATAATGTTAGAACACTGAATGAAACTGAATGTGAGAATGATAGAGGGAGGAGGACTGGGGGCACAAATGAAATCAGAGGGAAAGATATATGATAAAGACTGAGATGATATAATCTAGGAATGCCTAGAGTGTATAATGATAGTGACTAAACGTACAAATTTAAAAATGTTTTGCATGAGGAAGAACAAAGGAATGTCAATAATGCACGGTGTTGAAAATAGATGGTAATTAATATTTTAAAACTTTAACTTACGTGTGAGACTAAAGCAAAAATGTTTATTTGGTACAAAACTTATATTTTGACTAGTGCATTTCCTAATATAATTTATGTGGACAGCTTAATTGAACACCATAAGTACATGAAACCTTGAGTAGGGCATGAAATTTTGTAGGTTTGTCCAGAGCGATGCCCTTGATAAATCCCAGAAGGATATGAACAGTGAATAAAAAAGTATAAAGTCCCCTTGGGGGAATGGTGAGAAAGGGGAAAAATTCAACTTCCCCAACTGGAGAATTCTTGATATTCTCACAAGCAGTGGGGACAACCAAAGCAATAGGCTGAGCCCCCAATCTTGGGTTTGCTCATATGAACTTCACCCCGCAAAGGATAGGATAAGCCTACTTAAAATCAGGCCTAAGAGTCAACCCCAAGAGAACCTCTTTTGTTGCTCAGATATGGCCTCTCTCTCTTAGCCAACATAGGAAGCAAACTCACTGCCCTCCCCCTCTCTACGTGGCACATGACTTCCAGGGGTAAGGACAGAAATCCTAGAATGAGCTGCGACTCAGCACCAAGGGATTGAGAAAACCTTCTCAACCAAAAAGGGGAAGAGAGAAATGAAACAAAATAAAGCATCAGTGGCTCAGAGATTCCAAACAGAGTCAAGAGGTTATCCTGGAGGTTATTCTTAAGCATTAAATATATCACCTTTTAAGTTAAGGCATAACAGAGAGGCTGGAAGGAACTGCCTGAAAATGTGGAGCTCTGTTCCAGTAGCCATGTTTCTTGAAGATGATTGTATAATGATATAGCTTTCACAGTGTGACTGTGTGATTGTGAAAACCTTGTGTCTGATATTTCTTTTATCTACCTTATGGACAAATGAGTAAAACATATAGATTAAAAATAAGTAGATGATGGGGGAACAAACATTAAAATAAATTTAGTAGATTGAAATGCTGGTGATCGGGGACAGGGAGGGGTAAGGGGTATGGTATGTATGAATTTTTTCTCTTGTCATTTTATTTCTTTTTCTGAATTGATGCACACATTCTAAGAAATGATCATGATGACGAATATACAACTATGTAATAAAAAAACAATGTTCATATTGTATGTTGCTTGGTTTTATCAATAAAAAATTTTTTTAATTTAAAAAAATCAAAACTTTTGTACCTCAAGAGACTGTCAAAAAGGTAAAGAGGCAGCCAACTCAATGGGAGAAACTATTTGGAAATCACACATTGGATAAAGGTTTGATATTCTGTATACATAAAGAAATCATACAACGCAACAACAAAAGAACAAGTAACCCAATTATAAAGTGGACTAAAGATATGAGCAGACATTTTTTTCTGAAGAGCAAATACAAATGGCTAAAAAGCATATGGAGGATGCGCATTCTCATTAGCCATAAGAGAAATTCAGATCAAGACTACAATGAGATACCACCTCACACCTGTAAGAATGGCTGCTATTAAACAAACAGGAAACTGCAAATGTTGGAGAGGAGGTGGGAAAAAATGTGACAATTATGCACTGCTGGTGGGAATGTATAATGGTACAGCCACTATGGAAGACATTCTGGCAGTTTCTCAGAAAACTAAATATCAAATGTTGCCCTATGATGTGGCAATACCATTACTTGATATATACCCAGAACAGCTGAAAGTAGTTACACAAACAGATATTTGCACAGAAATATTCATAGCAGCACTATTCACAATCACCAAAAGATGGAAACAATCCAAGTACCCATCAACAGATGAGTGAATTAACAAAATGTGGTATGTAAATCAATGGAATATTATGCAGCATTAAGACCAAATGATGTCCTGAACCACATTAAAAGATGGATCAGCCTTTAGGATGTAATGCTGAGTGAAATAGCCAGACACAAAAGGATAGGTACCGTATGATTCCATTTTTATAACCATGGTAAAGATAAAATCAGAGGTTTATAATACAGAATATAGGGGACCTAGAGATACACAGAAGCTTGAGATGGGTGAACAGTTTGCTAATGAAGTTGAACTTAATTGTAAAGGAATAGATAGAAGTGAAGGCAGTTCACTAGTGGATCTATAAGTAATGCTTCCATTTTGAAGGTGAACCTGATTGAAAAGGGTTGTATAGAATCATGTGTCATTTTGTAGTAATTAACACTACAAAAATAAGTAAAGTTTTGCATGAACTACTGCAAAAAAAAAAAAAAAAAAAAAAACCAAAAGGAAAGGTGGGCCACAGTGGCTCAGCAGGCAGAGTTCTCGCCTGCCATGCCAGAGACCAAGGTTCAATTCCTGGAAAGGAAAAGAAAGGTTGAAGTAAGTATTGCCTTTACAGTGATAATATTGAATGTTAATGAATTAAATTCCCCAATCAAAAGACACAGATTGAAAGAACAGATAAAGAAGGATGATCCAACTACATGCTGTTTATAAAAGATTCACCTTAGATTCAAAGACACAAACAGGTTGAAAGTGAAAAGTTGGAAAAAAGATATTCCATGCAAATAGTAACCAAAAAAGAGCTGGGGTAGCTATACTAATATTGGACAAATAGACTTTAAAAGCAAAACTGTTATAAGAGACAAAGAAGGACTCTATTATATTAATAAAAAGGGCAATCCACCAAGAATAAAAAATAATAAATATTTACGCATCTAACCATGGTGCCTCCAAAATCCTGGCAAAACTGAAGGAAGAAACAGATGTCTCTACAACCTTACTTGGAGACTTCAATACATCACTCTCATCAATAGACAGAACATCTAGACAAAGGATCAAAAGGAAACAGAGCCATGCCAGAGACCCAGCTTCGATTCCTGGTGCCTGCCCAAGGGGAAAAAAAAAAAGGAAACAGAGATACTGAATAATATGATAAAATGAATTAGACATAAAGGGCATATACAGAATATTCCATCCCAAAACAGCTGGATATATATTTTTCTGTAGTGCACATGGATCATTTTCCAGGATAGACCACATGTTGGGTCACAAAACAAATTTCAATTATATTTCAAAATATAAACAACAATTACATATTCAATTGTTGAATTTCAACAAATTTCAAAATCTAAAAAGATTGAAAGTACTTGTATGAAGTACTTTCTCTGACTGTATTGTAATGAAGCTGAAAATAAAAAATAGGCAGAGAACTGGAAAATTCATAAATATGTAGAAGTTAAACAGAACACTTAAAAATAACAGTGGGTCAAAGAAGAAATTGCAAGAGAAATCAGTAAATATCTTGAGATGAATGAAAATCAGAAAACATATTAAAACTTACGAGGATGCAATGAAGGCATGTCTGATAGGGAAATTTATAGCCCTAAATGCATACAATTAGAAGAGATGCAAAAGCTAAAATCAAAGGTCTAACTTCACATCCGAAGGAATTAGAAAAAGAATAGCAAACTAATCCCAAAGCAAACAGAAGAAAAGAAATAATAAAGACAAGAGGAGAAAGAAATGAAATTGAGAAAAAAAACAGAATTAGTGTGCCGGTTTGAAAGGATGTATGTATCCTAGAAAAGCCATGTTTTAACCCTAATCCCATTTTGTAAAGGCAGCAGTTTCTTCTAATCCCTATTCAGTACTATATGTTGGAATCTTTGATTAGATTATGTCCATGGAGTGAGTGATATACTCAAGAGTTGTTGTTAAACTGGATTAGGTGGAGACGTGTCTTCACCCATTCTAGGTGGGCCTTGATTAGTCTATTGGGATCCTATAGAAGAAGTATTTTTGGAGAAAGCTAGAGAAGCAGAGAACTACAAGAGAGAAAGCCATGAGATTCTGAGAGAGCAGAGAACACCACAGCACCACAAAGCAGAGAGTCCACCAGCCAGTGACTTTTGGAGATGAAGAAGTAAAATGCCTCCCAGAGAGCTGGAGTGGAAGCTAGCAGATGACGCCATGTGCTCCATGTGCCCTTCCAGCCGACAGAGAAACCCTGACCATGTTTGCCATGTGCCTTTCCAGATGAGAGAGAAACCCTGAACTTCATCAGCCCTCTTGAATCAAGGTATCTTTTTTGGGATGCCTTAGATTGGATATTTCTATAGACTTGCTTTAATTGGGACATTTCCATGGCCTAAAAACTGTTAATTTGCAATTTATTAAATTCCCTCTTTTAAAAGCCATTCCATTTCTGGTATATTGCACTCAGGCAGCTAGCAAACTGGAACAATTAGCAAAACCACAAGTTGGTTCTTTGAAAAGGTCAATAAAATTAACACCTTAGCTAGACCAATAAAGAAAATAAGAAAGAAGATGCAAATAAGTGAAATCAGAAATGACAGGGGGCATTACTACTGAGTCACAGAAATAAAAAGTCTCATAAGAGAATACTATGAACAACTGTATACCAACAAATTAGACAATCCAGATGAAATGGATAAATTCCTAGAAACACAGAAATAACCTACACTGAGTCAAGAAGAAATCGAATGAGTAGATGGAAGTACTAGTGGTCAAATAAAGGGAGGGGTAACGGGTACAGTATGTATGAGTTTTATCTTTTTTTTTTTTTTTTAGGTACACAGTCCGGGATTCGAACCCAGGTCTCCCACATGGAAGGTGAACATTCTACCACTGAACTACCTTTGCACCCTCTCTTTTATTTCTTTTTCTGGAGTGATGCAAATGTTCTGAAAAATGATCATGGTGATGAATGCACAACAACTATGTGATGATATTGTGAGCTGTTGACTGTAAACCATATATGGAATGTTTGTATGTTAAGATTTATCAATAAAAATATTTTTAAAAAGAAGAAATTGAAGGCCTCAACAAACTATAAATAAATAGTTTGGGTCAGTCCTTCAAAATCTCCCAACAGAAAAAATCCCAGGACTAGAAGGTGTCACATGTAAATTCTACTGTGCTGGTTTGAAAGGATGTATGTCCCCTAGAAAAGCCATGTTTTAATCAAAATCCCATTCCCTATTCAATACTGTATGTTTGAAACTGTAATCAGATCATCTCCCTGGATGATGTGATTTAGTCAAGAGTGGTTGTTAAACTGGATTAGGTGACGACATATCTCCACCCATTTGGGTGAGTCTTTGATAAGTTTCTGGAGTCCTATAAAAACATTTTGGAGAATGGAAGAGATTCAGAGAGAGCAGCACCATGGAGCAGAAAGTCCACCAGCCAGCAACCTTTGGAGATGAAGAAGGAAAACGCCTCCCGGGGAGCTTCATGAAACAGGAAGCCAGGAGAAGAAGCTAGCAGATGATGCCGTGTTCGCCATGTGCCCTTCCAGATGAGAGACGAACCCTGACTGTGTTCACCATGTGCCTTTCCAGACGAGAGAGAAACTCTGTGTTCGCCATGTGCCTTCTCACTTGAGAAAGAAACCCTGAACTTCATCGGCCTTCTTGAACCAAGGTATCTTTCCCTGGATGCCTGAGATTGGACATTTCTATAGACTTGTTTTAATTGGGACATCTTCTCGGCCTTAGAACTATAAACTTGCAACTTATTAAATTCCCCCTTTTTGAAAACCATTCTGTTCCTGGTATATTGCATTCCAGCAGCTAGCAAACTAGAACATCTACCAATTATTCCAAGAAGAACTACTACCAATCCCACTCAAACAATTCCAAAAAATTGAAGATGAGGGAATACTTCCTAACTCATTCCATGAGGCCAACGTCACCTTTATACCAAAGTCAGATAGAGATACTATAAGAAAAGAATATTATAGAACAATTTCTCTTATGAATATAGATGTAAAAATCCTCAAGAAATACTCGCAAATAGATATCAACAGCACATTAAAAGAATGATACACCATGATCAAGTAGGTTTTATCCCAGGTATGCAAGGGTGGTTAAATATAAGAAAATCAATTAATATAATATACCACCCTAACATATAATGAAGGGGAAAAAAACATGATGATCTTGATTGATGTTGAGAAGGCATTTGAGAAAATGCAACATCCTTTCTTGATAAAAGCACTTCAAAAAGGATAGAAGGAAACTTACTCAACATGATAAAGGGCATATTATGGAAAAATCCACAATTAACATCATGCTTAATGGTGAAAGACTGAAAGCTTTCCTTCTAAGATCTGGAACAAGAGAAGGTTGTCCACTGTCACCACTGTTATTCAACATTGTGCTGGAAGTTCTAGCCAGGGAAGTTAGGAGGAAAAAAGAAATAAAAGGCATCCAAATTGGAGAGGAAGAAGTACCTATTTCTCTATTTGCAGATAACAGGATCCCATACGTAGAAAGGTGAAGTGCTTTCTCATCTGGGCATTTGCTCTTACTGTGACTGCTGTTGGAATGTTCTTCTTAGCTCTTTCCATGGCTTGCTCATTCTCAACCTTCAAGTCTCAGACTGAATGTCACCGCATGTCCTCAAATGAAAGTAGGGTTATGTAAAGCAGATCCTATACCCCATAATTAATTATCATAATACCTTCTTTATTTCCTTCAAACACTGAGAACAATATGTACTTATTCATTCATTTGTTCAACAGAATGGAAGCTCTCTAAGAACTTGAGTCCTGCTCTATTTTGATGCTGTTTTACCTCCAGAGTCTAGTGTAGTGCTTGACAAGTACTTAACAAATACATTCCAAATACTTTTAGAATGAATGAACAGTTTCTCCCTCGTTTTTGCAAAAGGCTTTGCTAAAATATTAACTTTCCAGAAAGGACTGCTATTTTGTCAAAATTGCCCGCAAAACCCAAGAAAGGGTACCTAGTATTAGGTGTTGACTGTTGGGTTATGAACTATCTACTTTGTAGTGTTTCCTGAATCCCAAATTGAAAGGTTCTCCAGTGTTCACAGAGATTTTCTGAAACTATTCATATACCTCTTGGCAGTGGCTTGCGATACCTGGAATCTATGTGACTGAGATTGCAGTTTGGAAATTCTGCCCTATACCTCAACATTTCAGTTGCAGCCTACTCCTTTATATTTTGAGCTCAGACAAAAAAGAAGCACCTCTAGACTCCAAGAATTCTTCCTTTTATCATAAAAGATGACATCAGGGGCAATCCGCTTTGGTTTAAACCATGATATAGCCTTCACCAAGGCCCGCCGGAAGCTTGCAGTCCCCTAGGGTGCCTACCACGAGCACTCCATCCTGAGAGTGGAAAGTTATTCTTAAATCAAATAGGCTCTGAACTCACCCAAGTGCTGATTTTCGTCTTGGGCTCCACCTGGAGCAGATGTGTGCAGTCAGGATAATGTCATTCAACCTGTCTCTCTCCATCTGACAAGTCAGCCAGAAGCACCTGTGCTTCCTTGAGGAGTGTTCCTTCCTACTGGAGAGTGTATCTCCTCTTAATAAAATCCTAAACTCCACAAACCCAACTCCTTATTGCAGCAGAAGCTGAATGTTTTCAGCTTCCTTAGTGGCAGGGGATGTAATTGCCCTTGTCCTAATCACAAACATTTCCCATTCCAGCTGCTTGAAATTCCTTCTCTGCTAAAGGGTCTAGCGATGATCTCTTTGATAACCAACTTCCTTCCTCAAGAATGGCCAGCCAGGATAGCAGGTAGTTCTCTGGACAATTTACTGAGTCCTGGTTACTTTGGAAGATTTTTTTGCTATCTCAAGCAATGATAGGTGCTTATTTATTTAATTTAGGGGAATAGCACGTGCTATCGTTTTTTCACTTTAAATTAGAACTGCTGAGGACCAAGTTCCATCCAGGTACCATGATTTACCAGAATGCCAGTTTTCAGTGTTCAAAAGCGTGCAATATTCCACGTTGTAGACCAAGAAAGAGGAAAGGAGACAAAGTTTATTGTCATAGTTTTGCAGGGCTGCTCTTGGGCAAAGCGAAGTCCTCACATTTAGGCAATGGCTCAAATTTAGATAGTGCCTCCAAGTAAGACTGTAGAATGCTAACATGTGCACCCGTTAATAGATCATTTATAAGGAGTAAATGAACACTTCATGCCACAATGTAATCCTACTTTTGGCACTGCTTTGCTTGTTTATTGTTTAATATGTCAAGAACAACAACAAAAAGAAATCGAAGCTTCTCGCGACCTCTGGCTAGGGGTCCCATCATCGACAGGGCGGGGGGTGAGGTGAGATGACTTGTAGGGACGGGACTGGGGCAGCGGGTATGTCAGGGCCAGTTCCCAGACCTCCGCGATTTGGGCCCAGTGCGCTGGCCAGAGTCCCGCGGAGACTCGAGCTAAGACCAGGAGCCGCCATCTGACGCCCTGGCAGCCAAAGCGTCTGCTCGCCGCCCGGCGGGCCGGGTGGGGCGCCATCGAGAACGGATGGGGCGGAGCGACCGGGGACGGTGGCTGGGCGGAAGCACGGCCGGGTCAGGCCTCAGGAAGGCGATGGCTGGGCCGGGCGACTGGGATTAGTCGGACGCGGGGAGCGGTCCGGGACTCCGGCCGGAACGCCCAAGTCGGAAGCCAACGGTGGGCAGCCGCTCCTGCGCCGGGCGGGGCCTCTGGGCTCCTTCCGGGCTGCGCGCCCCGCGGTCTCCGCGCTCCCGGGAGCTGCCGGCCAGGGCGCGGCGCTGCGGGAAGGGCTTCCTGCGCCTCCACGTTTTGTTTCCTTTTTCCTTTTTTTTTTTTTTTTTTCTCGGTCTCATCCTGAAAACCAAAGGTTCAGGGGCAGGGCGACGGACAGATCATCCCACTCTGCCGCCAGAACGTGTAAGGCCTGGAGGGCGGCAATGCTCCCTGGATTGCTCCCTTCCCCGCACCCCCCCCCCCCCCCATTAAAGCGGTTACTGGGTTTGCCTGTGAGGACTTCCCTGAGAACGTAGTTTAGCCTTTTCCAAGGTGGTGCATTTAGAGAAGGAGAAAACTTCTGTGGGGCAGAGGGAATTCCAGCGGGAGAGTCACAGGGAACTCACGATCCCTCATGTGAAGACGCAGAATTTGACAGAGCGATTGAATCCTGGGTTTACCTGGACTCTGGGTGCCCGCCTGGGAACAGCTTCATAGCTACGTCAGTTTCCCCCAAGTTAAAGGCCCCGCATCCCGATTTTTGTGTCCTCATGCAGACCCTTGACCTAGTAATGCAGAGTGTTTCAGCGTTGGCTGGGAGCCACAGTCCTTCTGGATGCAGTCGAGATCCACCAAGTGTGAAGAGGAGATTCCTTCCCTCTGGTGGGGTTTGGATCCCGTGTTCCTAGCCTTTGCAAAGCTTTACATCAGGGATGTCCTAGACTTGAAGGCGTCCCGGGAGGTACCAGGTATGTGGCTGGTTGGCAGGATGTATGCTTGTGCTGCATATGCGCCCATCTCCCCCCAAACTGCAGAAATCTGGGATTGAGGGGCTTTCAGGAGAGGCTTCCCTGCTGGAGGCTTTGGAAATGACCAAGCTTGGACCCTCCAGTAAGTTAATAATTATGTAAGTTCAAAACATTCTAAATCATTAGGTTTTTCGTTTTTTTTTTTTGCTTCGTTTGTAAATAGATGCTTGGTGGGATAACATCTGTACTGAAGAAACGTTTATCCGACTTTGGAGCATCATATATAAAAATGTGTAACTGTTTTTGGGGAGCCCTACCATTGGTGAGAAGATCGCTGGACCAGGCATCCTTAGATCTGGCTGTGTTTCCTAACTGCCATCCTACCTGACCTGGGCATCTTCTATAAAGCTTAGTAAAAGCGGGGATTAACAATGCTTGATTTTTTGTGTGTTTTGAATGAATTAGATTCAAAATAATATTTACTGCTTGAGAGGAAGTACGTCCTCTGCCTTGTTCACCAGTGTAGTCCCACTTCGCAGAATAGCGTCAGGCATGTTGTGGGCCCTCAAAAAATACCAATTGAAAGAACAGAACATTATAAATGTAAACTTTAAAGGATGTTTTAATTAGAGTAGTGGCTACTATAGATAGATTCTTCATTCCTAAAAATATAACAAATAGAGTTTGGGAATAAATTTAAATAATTCACACAGCTATGGGTGGATCTTCACGTGGATGCTGTGTTACATGAGAAGTTTGGTTAAACTGTCTACGATATGAGTAAAAGTTTCCAACCAAGGGCCTTCTGAACTGCAAAATATAAGGCAGAAGTAGTCAGTCTGCATTATTTAGTTTTAATTTAGTTTAAAGCAAGGTTTTATGTGTTTCCATATACAAATATATCTGCATGACATTACTATAAAGCCTTTTCACAGATTGTTCACCACACCTGTATTTTCTAATTATTCTTGGAAAAGTTGTGTAATTTCCTTGACAGCCAACCTCTCCCAAAGTTGTCTATTGTAGAACAGTCTGGTATTCTTCATAGCTCACCTCCTCAGAAGGAAATTGATTCATACCAAATGTGAGCCTCGCCTAAAGAGCTTCTGTTAGTGCTCAAGGAAGTATCAGAGGATGAGAGTGGCCTGTTGTGAGAGCTTAACTTTCCTGCAATGAAAGACCTTATGAAGTATTCAAAACAAACCAAGAAAAACTGGTATTTGTGATCTCTACCATATCACTGGTGATAAAGTTTCAAGTGTTTTTCTAAATCAAATCTCATATTTAAAGCAGACATCAACCAGATATTCAGAGAATAATTTTTAAACTATACTGTACAGACCTGAGGAGGGGGAAATGCCACTAGCCTTGTTTTATTGTTTTTGCTCTTTTTGTTGTTGTGTTTGCTATAAATTTATTAACATTTAAACACCAAAGATTATCTTAAACAAAACTAATGCTAGACTTTTTTTTTTTCCCAATCAAAATACAGTCTGGTATCTAATTCTGGAGGGTCCAGTGAAGTATAAAGAATTCATAACAATTATACTAAAGAAATCTGTATTTGAAAAATACTAACTTAGAAATAATATTGCTATCAAACTTCAATAAGAGCAGCAATTAAATGATAGTAGTTAAACTAAACTAAGAATAATTAAAACTACTTTTAAAGAGAGAAATCCAGACATATGTCTGTAGTTGTGGGTTTTCAGGGGTCAGAGACTGAAAGCTGAATTAAATCTTTGGGCCTCTGTGGGTTGCACGTTCAACAGTGGGGGGCAGAAGGGCCACCTGGGAAATCTGGGACTTCAGCTCTACTTTCACCAATGTTTGCCTGTTGTAATCATTTTCCTTTCTTAGCTCATTGAGCTTTATCTCAGCTGACAGAGCATTCTTGAGCTTTTTTCGTACAGAAGATAATCTGGTTTGGTAGAAGGACATGGTTCTTTCCGATTTCTTTGCCCAGTTCTTCAGCCATCTTCTTGTAGAGGCTGCAATTCTGATATGTGAGGTTTATGTTTTTATATACTTTGCAGACTTTCTTCTCCATTTCTGAGCAGTAAATTTCCTCCTCAACTGAATTTGTCTGACATTGCATAACATGTTTTGTTGGATCTTAGGCAATATTTTGAAATTTCATTTGAAGCTTCTCAATCTCATAGCCAACCTGTGAATTTTCAGACTGGAAAGATTCTTGCTCTTTTTGGAGACTTTTTTTGGCCTCGAAGCTCTCTATTCACTTTATTTTCTTCACATACGTTCTTGACTATTTCTTGTTTTTCTATTTCAAACATTTTGGAAGAAATATGGGCGTTCAAAAAAATGAGTTTGTTAAATCAACTGCTGACTAATAAACCAGGTTATCACCATTTTCTGATTCCTTCTTTTTTTCTAGTTCCAGGTTGCCATCATCCATTTAATCTTCTCTAAAGATATGAGGCAAATTTATGATTTCAGCATAGTTTCAATCAGAGATGTTATCTGGCTCTCTTTATTCTTCAACACTCAATTAATTCTTGAGTGTTGGAGAGCTCAAGCATATGTTCTCTCGGTTCCTGTACTTCTTGCAGTTTCTTGGGCAAGCACTTTTGCAGACTTTCCTGAAGATAAGTGTTGCCATTCACACCATCCTTTACTTTCTTCTGAACTTATTCTACATTCTTCTCAGATGTTTTTAAGATTTTTTATTTTTTTTGCATCAGTCACATGGGATTGGAAGAATTCTGATGCCTCTTAGAGTGACCATGTCTATTCTTGAAGGTGAACCCTCAACTTTCCATGAGATGAATGTTTAGGGGGCTCACTTTTCTGGGGTTTTTTTTTTTTTTTTTTTCCCCAGAAAGTCTACTGTATCCTCAAGTGTTCAGACTTTTATGGAGTGCTGCCAAACATAAGGTCTGTAACATCAGCAGACTGGCTTTCACCTCATGGAACTTGTAGGCTTTATAGGCTGGCATCATTAGACCAGTCTTCTCACAGACTCTGTGATGTTCTTCAACATGGGCAGAAATACATTTGACCTCTTCTTTGTCCCTCCTTAAACAGTGATTTCTCTGTACTATAAAAACAACCATAGCAGTACATACCAGCATCTCCCAGGGAAACCCAATGAGACCTGGGAGTTGTCTCAGACATTCATATAACAGCAGCAGAGCACTGTACAGCTATTCCAGGACCAGCTGGGAAGATAACTCTGGTGGCCAACAGCAGACCCTCCATGGCTCCAGAGGGTACCACAGCTCTGCTTGTGTCAGTGTCTTATAAGCCACAACCAATTTCACAGCACCCTGTGGAAGGTTCCGACTCTAATATAAATTAGTGCCATGCAACCAGGAAGAATATCAGTTGGTCAGGGGAAAGGGAGGCTAGCCAGGTTCTGTAACACAGGGCTCTCTAACTTTTCTCTGCTCACTGCACAAAACAGCAAGTGTTAAGACTTGTAGCGTACATTTGGGAAAGGGGAAAGATCTGATTCCAGCCCAAGAATATAGGCCCATGAGCTCTCACCACTCTAGGCCCCAACACCTAGTCCTACAGCTTAGAGGATCTAAGCAGTGCCATACCACAACCCCTCCCCTGCACATGAGCATGTCAGAGCATAATGGTGGGGCATGCTGCAGAACAGGGCTCCTGTACCCACATCCATTGGTGGGCACATCCTCCTATTGAAAATTCTCTTTTGTGCAGCAAAGTCTGATCCTGACTGCAAGGGTCACAGGGATCTCCTTGCCTTGAAGGCTCTCTCTGTCTTTAGTTTGTTTGGTGAAAGCAGGCAGGCCAGGGATAGAGACCACAGACTTTCACCAAAATGTATCAACTAAGAAACAATTAACTTGTTTCTTAGTTGATACATTCAGGAGGTCATTTTGAACTGGCAACATGTTAATATTTCACGGATTTTCTGTGGAGCCAGTTTGTCCCTGTCCAAAGCTGGGATGACTCTCCTCTGGGGGTGACTCAGAGACCCAGACTCCTTCCCTCATGGGGTCCTGCTGTCTACAGCACATGCCTCCCAAGACTGTCCTTGGGGATGGTCTCCACTTCAAGATGTCATCTTCAGAAGTGTTCCTCTGTAGAGGGAGCATACCCTTCTTCCTGATGTATTTGACCCTTTTGTTTCCGTCAACCACATCTCATTCTCCTAGTATCTCTCTGGTACACTCAGGCTCAGAGCCTTGTTCGTCAACAGAAACTCTGCTGTTAGTGACCTGCTCCAGGACCTTTACCCACGAGAGGAATGAGAGAACCATCAACAGGCCTGCCTGGGGGTCCTGAGGGTGCCTGGGTTCAGGATCACGGGTCCCCACATAGGAGGAGAAGACAGGCTCTGACCAGGTTTGGTGGTGAGGGGAGGAGTTGACCAAATACCTGAAGTAATTATTGTTTCTAATTCATTTAGTATTTTAAAAGCAAATTGCCACTTAAAAGTTTTTAACCAGTTTCTGAAAGTTAAGAATTTAGCACTTGTGGGAAAAAATAGAAGATGTTTGAAAGGATTTTAATTGGGAATCTTTAGTTGAGACAGTAACACAACCAGAAGTAGCTAAGCCAAAATATGGGGGTGGGGGTGGGGGGACAAACAGAAGGGAAACACTGCAGGAGCCAGGGCAGCCCTGAAACTAGACTTGGAAACAGGGACTCCCCATGCCCAGGAGTCCCTCTGTCTGTGTCCCACCCTTGATTCAGAAAAAGCCTGTGTGTCTGTGGGCAAGGTTCACCTTCTCAGGTTTCTCCATGGTAGGAACATGGCTACTGGCATCTGTACTGAAGGTTTTTTAAATAGAATTATATAAAGGGAAGCTATTCAGTTGTAAGTGGCTGGCCCCAAAGGGTAGTTTTTTGTAACCTATATATCATCTTCTTTTTTATTATGTAGTATAGCATATATACAAAGCAAAGAAATAAAAAAGCAATCGTTTTCAAAGCGCTCTTCAACAAATGGTTATAGGACAGATCCCAGAGTTTGTCATGGGCTACCATACGATCCTCTTACATTTTTCCTTCTAGCTGTTTCAGAATATAGGAGGCTAGAGGGCTTAAATACTTTATCATCACAGTCGACTTTTTTTCCGTCTTTTTTTTGTGTGTGTGAAAAATAACATATATACAAAAAAAGCTATACATTTCAAAGTACAGCACCACAATTAGTAGTAGAACATATTTCAAATTTTGACATGGGTTACAATTTTACAATTTTAGGTTTTACCTCTAGCTGCTCTAAAATACTGGAGACTTAGAGATATCAGCTTAATGATTCAGCATTCATATTCATTTGTTAAGTCCTATCTTTTATGTATAATTCCACCATCACCTTTGATCTTTCCATACCTCTTTTTAGAGTTGTTTGGGCTATGGCATTTCTAAATTTTTGATATTGCAAGCATCTGTCACTAATATTGAATAGAGAGATGGAACTATCTGATGTTGTGGAGAGGCTGGGCTAGGTTTCAGGACTTATCTGGAGGTTGTAGGTTTCTGGAAAGTTATCCTAGTGCCAGAAACCCTTGTAGAATCTTATATATTGCCCTAGGTGTTCTTTAGGATTGGCTGGAATGGTCCTGGTTGGGGGTTGGCAGGTTATGATAGGTAGCAGTATCTAACTGAAGCTTGCATAAGAGCAACCTCCAGAGTAGCCTCTCAACTCTATTTGAACTCTCTCTGCCACTGATATTTTATTAATTACACTTCTTTTTCCCCTTTTGGTCAAGATGTAATTATCGATCCCATGGTGTCAGGTCTGGATTCATCCCTGGGAATCATTTCCCACGTTGTATATCATCTTCTTTTTAAAAAGAAAATGTATTGCCAAGTCATAGAAAAAATGCTGGTTTCTTAGAAAAGCATTTGTAGTAAAAAGCCAAACTTTTCTCATAGTTTCCCTCTCTTTCCTTTTTTCCAGTCTCTCACAATACAGTACAGCATTTGGTCATATATCGTAATGACTATTTTCAGCCCTTTATAAGAGTTCAAAAGGCCGTACATTTAATTTTTAACAAGTAGAAAGTAGATTAACCAAATCTACTTGGGCAACGTTGGTTTTCTTTTTCTGCATTAGTATAAGCCAAGGTTTCTACCTATGACTCTTGAAGAAAATACATTTGAATTTCTTGGGGCTTGCCATTCCTCAAGTGCTGGAATTTCAGCAAGCAGCATGTCACTAGTCTTTGACATCTACCCTCCTACCCCAACCCTCAAGTAACATTTAACAAACCAAACAATGTAATTATAAGATAAATGGACTTTGCCTTTTTTTTTTAATTTCAGGTATATATTTTTACAATGGACATCCAATAAAACAAGTAGATGTCTTGGGAACTGTAATTTCAGTGAAAGAAAAAGATGCTCTCTACATTTATGGAGGTAAGAGCAATTGTGGCTAAAATTAGTTTGTCTAGAAGGACCCCACTTGGCTGAAAGTTGAATTTTAAGGAACTCAGTGTTTCAGAGCAACTGGGAGACTCACCTAAGCTCGTTCATGCACTTTATTCTCTTAGAGACTTCCTGGAGACACTGATATGAACTAAGTGTAAGATGAGGATCAGTTAGAATGTAGACTGATAAATACTGTGAGTGACAGATGCTGGGGGATTAGGAAGTGGAATAATTAAAAGCACAGTGCTCTAGGGTCACTTCTTCTCAGGATGTCTTTATACCCAAAGGCATAGCTGTAAAGAGCAAGGGATGATATTATGTATTTGTATTGATAACTTTAAAAAGGCCAAATTCATGTTAACGTAGACTCTGTTTAAGAAGAAAAGAAAGTTTGAAAGATAATTTTAAAATAGTTAAATCCAGAGTAGTGTTAACAATTTAAAAAAGCACCTTATGTTGCTCAGAGGGTAAATATCTATTATCACAAAATTTTACTTTCCTTGTGATGATGGCAACTAAAAAAAAAGATTCACATATCTTGGACACTAGGGAATTCTTAGAATGTAATTTTAATGTCAGTTGTCTGGATGTTTTCATTAACTTAAATGTAGGCATTTTAACACATTGCCTTGTATAATTCCAAGATTGTCTGTAGTTAAGAGGCCACGCTAGATATTTTGTGGGAGTCTTAACCCCGATTTCCAAACCTTGATTGTAGTTGACGTTACCCCTTTTTGATTTTGTTTGTCTGGGATTTATATTCTTGCTCTGCTTGGGGGAAAGATAGAAAGCAATTAAACTATGTAATCAAGAAAAGTCTGTGCATGATTGATAACTTATAGATAAACTATGACTGCATTTCTTTTACACATACTAAATTTCCTAAAGATGACTGTCTTGCACTTATAAAATAATGTGAGGGCGCACAGGAGTTCCATGGTAGAATGCCTACCTTCCATTTGGGAGAGCTGGGCTTGATTCCTAGACCATGCACCCCCCCAAAAAAATTAAAATTAAAATTATAAAATAACGTGAGAGATGAGATTTCTCATGTCCTCAGCTTTTTCCAGTATACATTTTAAAATTCCAGATAGGTCATCTTATCAGGCACTCCCTTACTAAATTTCTTCTCTGCTTTATTATTCCAAAGATACTTACTGGTCCTGTTTTTCTCCAGACAAGTCAGCAAACATTTACTAAGTTCTTAAATTATACCCAGCTGGGGGTGAGCACATTGCCTGTAGCACAATACAGTACTTCTACAAATACCAATGATCACAATAATGGTGTTTTCAGTTTACTAAGCACTTTTATATATATAAGTTCTGGTATCTTCCCCCTAATCTTTGAAATGGACAGAGTAGATATTGTATCCATTTTGCAGATAAGAAAACTAAGGATCAGTAACTGCTCAAGATTCCTGCTAGAGGTCTGTAGGGCCACCCCTACAGCTATTTACTGACTGCTGTGCTATAGTTTCTATATTACTTAATTAGATTCTTCTCTACCCTCCCTCATCCCTCTCCCCTCTTGCCCACCTCCCTCAAAAAGATGAACTGCATCTGTTTTTTGGTTATCTCTTTTTTAGATCAAAGGATTGAGACTTTTTGAGGACTTCAAATACTAGCCTTAAAACCAGATCAGATATTAGGCATGTGACCTAAAGGGGCTTGCTTAACCCCTTCTCCCACTATAAAACATTTAATATTTTTGACTCTTCCCAAATAAACATTTCCCTTAGAATGGGCATCTGTGGTCCAAGGGAAAACAAACAGTATCTGAATGTTGAAGTAATTAAGAGTAGAAATGTCTTTGCCCCTTTTAACTTTTGTGGCCTGTTCAAGTGGCTTCTCTTCCAGCTGTCCTCAGGCCCAGCTTGGCTCTTAGGCCATGTGCCATGCACCACTCCCTGCAGTGCTGGTCCAGCTCGCCTGACTCACCGCAGGCCTGTTCTCGGGGTGAGTCCTGTTCGTGCTGACTAGCCCCACTAGAAACAAAAGGCCAGTGGCTCAGTGGCCCTGAAGAGGATACAGTGCTACCCAGCTGGAGAGAATGCTGCCCAGCCCTGCAGGAATGCAGTTCTTCCCAGTTGTTCAGCATCTAGACCTCAGGGAAAGGTTACAAGCTAGGGGAAGCCAGAGGGTTCAGCGATGGTGCCAGCAGTGCCCAGAGCACCTGCTGGCAATTCCAGCTGAGACCTAGAATCCTGGTAGACTACAGGCAAGACCAGAATGACACCACCTTTTCTAGAACAAATGTTTTATGTACTATATTTTTTTACTTTCCTTTTTTTTTTTTTGCACGGGCAGGCACCGGGAATTGAACCCAGGTCTCTGGCCTGGCAGGCAAGAACTCAGCCTGCTGAGCCACCATGGCCCACCCTTTCCATTATTTTAAACTAGCCAGAGAAGTCTCCTGCTAAGAGGTGTCATACATTTTTTTTTTTATAGTTAATAGTAATATTTTAATATTCTTTCATTAATTGTAACAAAGGTACCACACCAGTGCAAAATGTCAACAATAAGGGGTATATATTTTTACGTGACTTTTATGTAAACTTACAACTTCTCTAATTAAAAAAATTTTTTTTAAATCATTATGCTAAGTGAAAGAAACCAGACACAAAGTACTACATATTATAAGATTCCATTTATATAAAATGTAAGTATAAATAAACCTAGAGATAGAATTAGATTAGTGGTTATGTACTAGGTCTGGGGAAGGATAGAGGGATTGAGAGGTGACTGCTAAGGGATATGGGTTTTTCTTTTTGGAGTAATGAAAATGTTCCAAAATTGAATGTGGAGATGAATGCACAACCCTGTGATTATACTAGAAGCCACTGATTCTACACTTTGTATGGATTGTATGGTATGTGAATATATCTCAATAAAACTGCTTTTAACAAAAGTAGAGGGAATGGGACAAAGAGGGTTGGGTAGGGAGAACATCAAAGATGAGGCACTTGAGAAGATCTCAAATATCAGTTTACCAGTTAGTTTAAGAGGAATGGAGGAAGGACTTTCAGGGAACAATAAGTGCAAAGGCTCAGAAGCATGAAATCAAATAGAACATTCAGGGAAGTCAGTATTTGCTATAGTTGAAGCCTAGAAAGTATAATGAATAATGCCAGGAGATACACAGCTGGTGGGATCAGGAGGGCTTGGGTCATAATAGCAAGTAAGTCTTGATTTTGCCCTTCATTCAGAAGTTGATGGGGAGACAATGAATAGCCTTAAGCAGGGGAGTAACGTGATTAGATTTGATATGGATAGTCTTCTTTAGCCATGTGGAAAGGAGGAAAGGGTATGAGACTGGACGTGAGGATAACTAGGAAACTACTGAAACAGTGCTAGCAGAGATGACAGGGACCTGAACTATGTCATACATTTTTTAACTCAAGTGGCTTTATTGATTTTTTTGCTTGTTAACATGACACTTATCCATTATAAAATAAAATTTAAAAATAAAGAAAATTTTGGGTGGGCCACAGTAGCTCAGCCGGCAGAGTTCTTGCCTGCCATGCCAGAGACCCGGGTTCAATTCCTGGTGCCTGCCCATGTAAAAAAAAAAGGGGGGGGGAAGGGACGGGAATAGACAATTTTAATAAAGTACATAAAGGCAGAAAAAATACTGTTAATGTTTGGGTAACCATCCCTCAAAATGCAGAAGTGTTCTTAACTATGAAGAAATTAGATATGCATTTCCTCGTAACCATTATACATATTTCTTTCACTTAATATTTTTGAAATTAGGCTTACAGTCAATATATACATTAAATGTGGGGTTCCTCCCCCACATTCAAAAAAAGTTGCTATTAAACAATGCTTTGTCTTAAAAATACTGCTGTCAAAATATACTATTTAATGGTTTATATAAATTTGATTATATATGTTATATTAAATTTGTTTTACAAGATGAATACTTTTTAATGGCAGTGAACAAAGATCTTCATTACAACTTTTTATATTCATATACTATTCCATTGTCATTTCTTTAATCAGTTCTATACTTAAAAATGTTTAGGTTTTTTCCAATTTTAAATATTACAAATAGTATTGCATTGAACATACTTTAACAAAATGTATTTGTGTACTTGCTCTGTTTTTCTTGTCACAATAAATAACTGCAAAATAACTGCTAACTCAAAGGATATATATAGTTCAAAATTTGATGTATGTTTCCAAACTTGCTCTTTGGATATTTGGTACTAATTTACATTCTTGCTAATGGTAT
The DNA here is from genome assembly GCA_004026745.1 of Myrmecophaga tridactyla. NCBI lineage: Eukaryota > Metazoa > Chordata > Mammalia > Pilosa > Myrmecophagidae > Myrmecophaga > Myrmecophaga tridactyla. Next base: position 31,790 of record PVIY010012091.1, read on the forward strand.
ATGAAGAGTATTTCTCATTCTAATAGTTAACAAATTACTTAAATTTTTTTTCTGATAACTAGTAAATTTAGCATTTTTATATGTTTGTTGGTCATTTTTATACCTTTCATTAATTTCATATTTTTTCTTTGCCATTTTTTCTATTGTGTTCTTGATCTTTTTCTTATTAATTTGTAAGAGCTTGTTATATACTAAGGCATGAGCCCTATAATTTGTGAAATTGCTATATAGTTTTGTTTGCCTAATTTATATTTAGTAAAATATGTCTAGATTTATTTTAATATAAAGATATGCTTCTCAGCATCTGTTTTCAACAAAAGTGTTATTACTTCCATGATCTAATTCAGCAATAAAAAAGTTTTGGCTTAAGATTCTTCTGTATCATATGTGCTTTCACAATAGTCTGATGATTTTAAAAAAAGTCACTAGGCCCTCTAACCCCGTAATGTTCTGAGTTGATCTGAAATTGGGCAAAGGGAAAACACCTATCATCCCAAAGGAAACAGCTCCAAATACCTCTATAGTCATAAAACCAAGTGCAGTGAGAATTATTTGAGCTTTCGCAATATGAATAAAATAAAAGAGACCAGTATTATTTTTAGGGCCAGGATATAACTGTTTTCTAGTATAAAAATAAAATTTTACCCTTCTTCTATGACGTGCTTTACTTTCATTACACTCCTTTCGGTGGTAAGTACTGGGCAGAGAAGCCAAGGCCAGAAGGCTTAAAATGCTTTGTTTTGGTAAATCATCAAGCTTTTGAGCACATGGTGACAGGAGGCTGTACCTTCTTCCACAGACCAGGTGATGCTATGTTGTTTACTGGTAGGTGGGAAGGGCTGATTTTGTATGGCAGTAGTCATGACAGTTTTGCAGTTTACTTCCTGAGGACCTCATTTTTGGCAGAGAGGGGTAATAAGAGTCATTAGTACCATGGAGCTATGGTAAGTAAAAGGCTGAATAACAGTACACTGAGGTGGTATATAGCATTGACGTGCAGATAAGCAGTGGTACTGGTGTATGATGAGAGATTATTCCTATTGAGAAGGGATTAAGATGAAAAATGCCATCTTTTTGGATGACTGAATTCAGTGATGAAATGCTAATTTCATAAGCAATGCCAAATTTCTCTTCTACTCTTTGCTGCTTCTCTTGCAGTGGATGATAGCACTGGAGTTATAAAATGCATCTGCTGGAAAAAGTTGAGCAATGCTGAATCTTCATCAGGTAATTTTATTTGCCATGTTCTTTACTTTTCAGCTGACCAGTGGATTTTACTCAAACAAACACATCAGAACAGTTGTAGGACTAAATTTCACATTTATCCACTGGTGAATTACATTGATCAGGTGGAAGAGAGGGACCCAGATCTTAGGTTGTCCTGAAAACTGACACCATGGAGGAGCTGGTTGTTTTTCTTTCTCCATCTCTTTTGTCCTCACTCCCTTCTAATCATACAGGAAAGTAATAAGATACTGAGAGGCTTCAGGAGTTCATTTTTATTGTGTCAGTTATTACATAAATCAAGATGTTTTAGCCTATTTCCAGTCAGGTCAGAACTCCCTTCTGCCAAGCCTATCTCTTGACCTAAGAAGATTTTGAAGACTTCTCGTAATGTTTGCCACTGACTTCTATGCTGGCATGATCCACATTTTCTGCAATTTCTAATATGTTCAAGCAAATATTCCAGGAATTCTAAGATTGATATGAAGGTAAAATAGAAGCTATTAATATTAATTGAAAAATAAATTGTATATTGAACACATTGTAACTGAAATAACACTTGGAATTACTTGCTTACATTCTAATAGTTCTTAGGTTCTTTTTTAAGTTGCTAAAATTTATAATATTAACAAAACATCATGCAATTTTTTTATCATTTTTAACTCTAAGGAAGCTACAGAAACTAGGTCCTTGTTTTTCTCTGTTTTATAACACGAGTCATATGATACTGTGCATGGTAGAGGTATTTGGTAAATGTTGCAGGCTCTAATATCTAATATCTATTATCTGTCTCCTTGTGTTATACCTGGTAAGCATTTTCTAACACTTGGAATGTTTTCTCCTTTTCTTTTCCTCATTGTCCATCAGGATCTCAACTCCTGCTTTGATCATACTGAGCAATATTATGCTTATTTGCTTAATTTCTGATAAGCAGTGGTTTAACTTACATTTAAAATTTAGGAATCAGTTTCACACAACTCTGGTATTCCCATTTCCTAATTTGGGAAGATTTAAATTAGCAGCAATGACTTGCCTAGGAAGCTTTGTAGTCAAAAGACAAAATTAAGGGAACAGTAGATTTTATTTAGATATATCACAGGCATGAAATAAATGTATAAGATAATCAGATGTAAATTTTCATATGTCTAGGTTAAAATAATTTGCAGATTTATGTTATAATCTTCAACCAGAAAGTGTAGTTTTATGCATTTTTGTTTTAGAGTGCGGGCCAGTAAACTTTCTGTAAAGGGCCAGCTGGCAAGTATTTTGTCTTTGCAGGCCAGATCTGTGTCTCAGCTATTCAAAACTGCTGTTGTAGTCTGAAAGCAGCCTGGGACAAAACATAAACAAAAGGGCATGGCGATGCTCCAATAAAGTTTTTTTTTCTTTTTTCTTTTTTTTTTTTTTTTTTTTACAAAAACAGGCTCAGGGCCAGATTTGGCGTATGGGTTGTAGTTTAATTTTCAGAAATACCTTTTATCTAGAAATGACATAGTGAACATTATATAATTCTTATACTTGATAATTGGTTAGATAAAAACAATGGCTGTCAATACTGAGAGATTTTTAAATATCAGTAAGGAATCACAGTAGATAGTCATAATTGGAAATTATGTTGAGAATTTAAACAGAACATAAGAGTATAAGGTGAAAGCCTGAAAATAATTGTCATCATGTTATATATGAAGCTTTCTTTTTAAATTGTTCCCAAGTCTATTCTCTCCTTTTCATTTAATTGCCCTCAGTTCAAAAACCTTCCATTTGAAAGTGGCCATTGAAGACTAATTTTTTAAGCAAAATTTAGTCTGAGTCAAAAAATCATGTTCCAGTCAGTTGAAGTATAAGAAATAATATTAATTCCTATAAATGTCATGCAGAATGTACTATTTGGACTCAGCTTTAAGAGCAAAGAAAGGTTGGCTCTTAATTTTAGAATTTTTTGAAGGGGTTTATCTTCAGGGTAGAGTAGGCTACTTAAAATGATTCATTATATCCATTAAATTATATAGCTGGAGCCCTTCTTTTGGCAATTTGGATCACCCTTTAAATGAAAGCTGAGCCTCTACGCAGACCAGTTTCAGTATCATAATTTCAGTGGCGCTCTATGAAGCATTTATCACCACATATGATTTCTGAATAACGCTAATGAAATAGAAATATATAAATACCTATAAAATTCAGCCTAAATACATGGTATGTGAATATATAATATATGTATCAATAAAATTGCATAAAAATTAAAAAAAACTATTCAGCCTAACTGAAGAGGACTGGGGACAGGAACACAGATGGAATAGGCTTTTATAAAGTAATATTTCATGTGACACCTGAGACTAAGAGTTACAGCACTGAAGCCATGAAAGTCAGCATTACGCCATACAGCAACTGTTTAAAAAGCCAAAAAAGTGATCAGACTATATCTGGAGTATGAATGAGGCTGATTTGGATAGGACTAAGGTAAATCATAATATTGGGTAAAGAACGAAATGACCCATATTTTCAGACTTCAACCTCTATATGAGACCAAAGGGAGAGGTGTTTATTTGGTGCAAAATATATATTTTGGGTAGCACATTATCTAATCTAACTTGTATTGTCAGTTTACTTGAACACCATAATTATGTGGAATCTTGAATAGGGCATGAAATCTTGTTGGTCTGTACGGATTAGTGTGATGCCCCAATATCCAGAGTAATTTGGGCAAAGAATAAAAACGTATTTGCAAAGACTGGGACTGGGGATAAAGGAGGAAATATTAAACTTCCCCATCTGGGGAATTCCTGATATTCTTGCAAGCAGTGGGGACAACCAATTCAATGGGCTAAGCCCTCAATCTTGGGGCTTGCCCCTATGAATCTTATTCTTGCAAAGGAGAAGCTAAGCCTACTGATAATTATGCCTAAGAGTCACCCCCAGAGAGCCTCTTTTGTTGCTTAGATGTGCTCTAAGCACATCCCCCCTATTATTTATTTTTATTCCTCTCTCTCTAATCCAGCTTGGCAGGTAAACTCACTGCCCTCCCCACTATGTGGGACATGACCTCCAGGGGTGTAAATCTCCCTGGTGTCTTGGGACCTAGATTCCTGGGGATGAACAGGGACTCGGCATCATGGGAATGAGAAAGTCTTCTTGATCAAAAAGGGGAAGAGAGAAATGAGACAAGATAAAATCTCAATGGCTGAGAGATTTCAGTCAAGAAGTTATCCTGGAGGCTGTTTTTACACATTATATAGAAATCCCTTTTAAGTTGATGGTATATTGGAGTGGCTAGAGAGAAATATCTGAAACTGTTGAACTGTGTTCCAGTAGCCTTGATTCTTTTTTTTTTTAAATTTTATTTAGAAAAAGAAATAAAAAGACAACAGAAAAAGAAATAAAACGATAACAGAAAAAAAAGATTATACATACCATACCCCTTACCCCTCGCTTTCATTTATCACTAGCATTTCAAACTAAATTTATTTTAACATTTGTTCCCCCTGTTATTTATTTTTATTCCATATGTTCTACTCTTCTGTTGATATGGTAGATAAAAGGAGCATCAGACACAAGGTTTTCACAATCACAGAGTCACATTGTGAAAGCTATATCTTTGTTCAATCATCATCAAGAAACATGGCTACTGGAACACAGCTCTGCATTTTCAGGCAGTTCCCTCCAGCCTCTCCACTACATCTTGTACAACAAGGTGATATCTACTTAATTTGTAAAAATAACCTCCAGGATAACCTCTCGACTCTGTTTGGAATCTCTCAGCCATTGACACTTAGTCTCATTTCACTCTTCCCCCTTTTGGTCGAGAAGGTTCTCTCAATCCCTTGATGTTAATTCTCTTGAGAAAAACCCTAGAATAAGTTGAGAATTAATACCAGTAGCCCTGATTCTTGAAGAAGCCTGTATAACTGTATAGCTTTTACAGTATGACTGTGTGATTGTGAAAACCTTGTGTCTGATGTTCCTTTTATCCAGGGAATGGACAGATGAGTAAAAAAAAAAAAAAAAAGGATAATAAATAAGTAATGGGAGAGATAAAGGGTAAAAACTGGAATAGATTGAAATACTGTGGTTCAGTGAGAGGGAGGGGTGTGGGATATATGAGTTCTTTTTGTTTATTTTTATTTTTTTATCTGAAATGAAGCAAATGTTCTAAAAACGATCATAGTGGAGAATATACAACTATGTGATGATGCTGTGAGTCACTGATTATATGTTATGGTTGGACTGTATGTGTGTGGATATTTCTCAACAAAAATATTTTTTAAAAAAAAAGCATGGGAACCAGCTTGCTTGTATGTTAAGTATGGCTATCTCTTGATGGTGGTATTTTGGATTTTTTAAAAAAAAGAAGCATGGGAACCAGCTTGCTTGTATGTTAAGTATGGCTATCTCTTGATAGTGGTATTTTGGATTTTTAAAAAATCTTGGTTTTTTTTGGTTGATTCTGACTTTTCTGTAATGAGCATGAATAAATATATATTCCTTGAAAAAATGTAAAATGTTTCAACAGAGGATATACAATCCTTTTTTTTAAACTTTTATAATTTCTTTATTCTGAAATAAAGTGTTTAAAAGTCTAAAAATTATTTAGAATTGAATGTGTATTGGGTTCTTTTCATCATGAGGTTGCCTGAGTTTATAGTTTTAAGTGGTATGTGTATGTATAATTAGACTAGTTACCCAACACACAGATGAGAAGTTGGGGTGTTGAGCACCTGGGGTTGGGAATCACCTTGAGATGGATTTGCCTTCCCCCTAAACAGAACCACAAATGGAGTCTCTTGGGCCCTTTTTTCCCCTTATCCTAGCCCTCTGCTTCCCTGCAAAGATTCTTTGAAGTGTGGTTTAGAGCTATTGCCACTGAACCTGGCTGAACTCCTTCCTGATTCCTTCACTCAGATTTCCCAGTTGTTATCATTTTACCACATTTGCTTATTCACAAAAATTTCACAAAAATCACTGCAGTGATTTATCCCCCAGACAAGGACACTCTCCTAAGACATCATGACATAACCACCAGTCAGGAAATCAATATTGCTTCAATACTAATCCAACCACAGAATCCTTCAACTTTGCCCCACTCTTAAGCACTCTCTCTCAATGTGGAACTCTTCCTGAGACTTTCCTTCATTTTCACATCTTTGACAGATTTAAGGAATGCAGAATTCAGTTCAGGGAATTAGGAACCATTTAATACACTGGTGATACAGGAGTAGGAAAGAAGGCAATGGGAGCCACATCAGAACTCACCTGCTTTGGCTGTCAAGCCTCACTCTATACTATAATCCAGTTCTTGCCTCTACTTTTGAGTAGTTATTACTACATCTTTTATTCAGTAGAGGATTTCAAAAAGTTTAGTGGATTTTCTATAAATAACAACCAAGCAGAAGGAGAATAACAAAATGTATTATAATGGTCTTACCCTAAAACTCACAAACGGCACCACATTTGTGGGGTGACTGTGTTGTATGTTTCTCTTTGCTTCTGTCTCAGCTACAGTTCCTCCAAGTGCAGCAAGAGATCTGAGCTTAACCTCACAGTTTAAGAAGCTGCAAGAAACCACTGAGCAAAGAACAAAGCTAGAGATTGGGGATATTATCCAAATCAGAGGCTATGTCCGCACGTACAGAGAAGAGCGAGAAATTCATGCCACTGTCTATTGTAAGCACAAGATATGTTTGCCAAATTGGTGGTTATTCTGGGTGTGTATGCCATAAGCTCTTGTTTAGCGAAAAGTCATTGTTCCAAAAGGTTCAATAAGATGAACTCATACTTAATAGAAATTGTGTTGTATAACATGTTTTCTTCTAGAAAAGGAGCATTTCTTAGTTTTGTTTTGAAGAGAAGTAATGATAAATTGGGAAAGAAAAATGATTTACTGTATGTTTCAGTTTGCTAAAGCTTCCAGGATGCAATATACTAGAAATGGATTGGGTTTTACAAAGGGGATTTATTAGGTTATAAATTTACAGTTCTAAGACAATGAAAATGTCCAAATTAAGGCATCAAAAGGAAGATACCTTGACTTTGAAGAAAGGCTGCTGGCACTGGGGTTCCTCTGTCATATGGGAAGGCGCGTGGCAATGTCTGCTGGTTTCTTGCTCCTGGACTCCATTGCTCTCAGCCTCTGTTTCCAGTGGTTTTCTCTTTGTGCATCTATGGGTCCTTGCTTGCTTCTCTGGGGACACCTCTCTGAGCTCTCTGTGACCTGTGGGTCTCCTCTTAACATCTCTGGAATATCTTTCTCCCTCTGTGTCCTTCTCTTGGTTTCTTTCTCTGCTCTCTGAATTGGCTCTGAGCTCTCTCTGTTATTTGACTTTTATTTTCCTCATACAGAACTCCAGTGAAAGGATTAAGGCCCATCTTGAATTGGGTGGGTCACATCTCCATGGAAACAATTTAATCAAAAGGTTTCACCCACAACAGGTCTGCCCCTGATTGGATTAAAAGAGCATATGCTTTTCTGGGGTATAGAACAGATTCAAACCTGCACACTACATATACTTGGTGAATTTTATTTTGGACAGCATAGTAGAGTTTGCAAAGTACTCTGGAATCCAAGTGTCCGTCATTAGGACAAGTGTTCACATTCAAAATGAAGAATGATTTCTTGAACACCATTATTCGAGTGATGCCCTTTGCTTTGCTCTGGCTGATTTTCCTCTAGAAATCTCAAGGAAGGCAAACCTAGTTGTACACCAGAGTAACAGATAAATGGATACATGAATGTACTTTGTATAGTCCCAAGCAAACTCCCTAGCAAAGCTTTTGATGCTTAGGGAACTGTATTCCCTCCTGCAGGGTGATTGGGAAACAGTTAGTGCATCTAGACTCTAATGACCCCTTGGCTCCCAAGTGGAAGCCAAGGGATCAACTAAGTGCCCCCTATATTGTCTTCCTAGCACCATTTTGGACATGGGAAAGAACTGATGTTAGTGTAATTTCTGTGGCATCTTCTTCCCCATGGTTTGTTAGATAAAGTGGACGATCCATTGTGGAACATTCAGATTGCAAGGATGCGTGAGCTGCCCAATATCTACAGGAAAGTTTATGACCAGCCTTTCCACAGCCCAGCCCTAGAGAAAGAAGGGGCACTGAGGTAAGTTTTGGCTCATCACTGCTGACAGTGTGACCACAGGTGTAAAGCCAAGAGATGCCTGGGTTCAAATCCTGAATTGTCTACTTATTCACTGTGGGACTCTGGACAAGTTCTTCTACCTCTATATGCCTCAATTTGTTTATGTCTAAAGTGAAGATAATAATAGTACAGACATTGTCGGGGTGTTATGAGAAAAATATATGTGAATTGGAATCTCAGAAGAAGAGGAAGGGGAGAACAGAAAAAAATATTTGAGGAGATAATGGCTGGATTTTTTTCAAATTTAATGAAAACTATAAACCTACACATTACAAGAAAATCAACAAACTCCCAAGGCCAGACACATGAAAATTATATCAAGGTACCTCATTATCTAAATACAACACCAAAGCACATCATGATCAAAAATGACCAGAAACTACACCAGTATTTCTCAACCAGGGATGATTTTGCCCGCCAGGGGATATTTGGCAATGTCTGGATACATTTTTGATTGTCCTGACTTGGGGAGTGGGTATGGGGGTGTCCTAGTGGCCTTTAGTGAATAGAGGCCCAGAATGTTGCTATAAATCCTACAACGTACAGGACAGCCCCCTCACAATAAAGAATTATCGAGCCCAAAATATAGGTAGTTACTGAGGCTGAGAAAAACTGAAACCATATCATAATCAAAATGCTTAAAACTTGTGTTAAAGAGAAAATCTTAAAACCGTAATTTTATTATGTAATCTTCATTCTGGACATATATAGAAAGTAAATGTGACAAAGTAATAGTGAGCAAGCTTTGTAAATCACTCACCACATTGCAAACTAGAAGGTTACCACTGTTGGCAGGTTGATGTGGATCCTTCTGTGCATGCTCATGCATGAATCTTCAGTCATATATTTATAAAACTGAGAACTCACCCTGCTATTCTGCAGCTAGATATTTTTCTTCATCTCTCATGAATGTCTATGTCAGCTCACATAGTTCTGCTTCATCCTTTTTAAACCATCCCACAATGTTAACTGTTTGGATTACCCTTTTTTTTGTTTTTCCAAAAACATGCATAAATACAGTGTTGCATTTTCTAGAGAGAGATTTCTTTTATTTGCACAACAAAATGGAACAAAGGTGATGTTTTCTGCGGGCTTTTTAAAATTCCTCCCCCCACTAGCAATCCAGGTGCCTTGGACCTCACCAGCCTCACATGTTTGCTGAGTGAAAAAGCCAAAGAATTCCTCGTGGAAAACAGAGTGCAAACCTTTTACCAACAGGAGTTGGAAATGGTGGAGCCTTTGATGTCTCTTGCCAATCAGCCCGTCATTCACAGCACCTGCTGTGACCAAGTAAGTGCAAGATGCCCATGTCAAGGATTCAGGTCTCCTGCCTGAAATCTGCAGCTACAGGGTTATGGGCGAATGTGACTGTGGAATTAAGAGTCAAATGGCCAGACCCAGGGGACCAAGATTGTGATTCTACCACATATCATTTCCTTTCTTTAAAGGTCATTGACCACTGAAAATTTGAATTTAGAATGGACATGCCTCTTTTCTTGCCTCACTTAACTCATTAAGCTTCATCTTAGAGTAGCAAAAAATAATCATAGCAATCTAAAGTTCTTACTACTTAGTCCTCACTGAGATGGGTGTTTAATCTCAGCAGGAGCCAACAGAGGAGGAAATGGATGAGAACAGGTAGTTATCATTCAGAGATTATTAATCAGCAAGATAAGATTCTTAAACTTGAACCAAGGGTTTGAATGACATGCTCTCTCTTCTTGAGAATAAGATTAACCTGTCATGTTTTAAAAGTTCAAATAAAGACTTGTTTGTATTCAGTCTTGTTTATAAGTAAAAATTTCAAGGGGCACAAAGTAATTTTTTTATTCCTCCTGGAAAAAGCTGTCCTTGTTTTTCACGTTAAGTGTTACAAATTAACTTGAATTGTTATAAGTTTATTCATTTGCTTGGGAGTAAGCCCTTTTATTGCTACTCTTATTATTTATTTCATTTTTTTGGTGTTGGTCACACAAATTGTATTTATTTTTTATTCCACTAGGGAATTATCTCAGCTTCAGTGTCACTCTCTTGCCCTCCCTGACCATCTGCACCAATAGCTACTCATCCCTCACAACATTATCCCTGTTTACACATCTCATGAGATCACTGATATTTGTTTATCTACCAGTTCCTCCTGCAGAATTTAAATTCTGTAAGAGCAGAGGTCTTGTCCTTCTGTTTGCTTTTGGACCCAGCCTCTTTCTGTTTGGTCTAGAAAGAGGCTGGTGAAAAGTTAGATTTTTCAGTAATTTTTTGTTGATAAAAGGACTAAATAATTTTTAAAAATTCAAATGGTCCTAGAAAGTATACAGTCAAAGGTAAGTTTACTTAATGCATAATTGGTGAAGGGTTTATATTTGGATGATAGAAAAATTCTGGTACTGGATGATGGCGAGTATAGATCAATGTTGCAAATGTAATTAATCCCACTAAATGGTATCCTTGGGAGTGGCTGAAAGTTTATGTTGTATATATGTTTCCACAATTAAAAATAAAGAGCAGTGAACGAGACAGTGACAGTTAAATGCAACATATGATCCTGGATTAGATCTAATAATAGAGGAGAAAATGCTCAAAAAGACCTTATTAGGGTAAATGAAAAAAATAGTATATAAATTGTAGCTTTATCAATATTAAATTGAACTTAGTAACTTAAGGTGGTTACATAAGTGAATATCCTTATTCTTTGGAAATGTACATGGAAGTATTGTGTTGAAAGAGCATAACTGTACAACCTGCTCTTCAATGTTTAGACAATAGATAACTAGAAACAGACAGATAAATGGATAGATAGAATGATACAATAAATATAGCAAAATGTCAAAACTGGTGGATCTGGAGTTGGAGTAGGAGTTCTCTGTATGAGTTTTGCATTATTTTGCAACTAAACTATAAATTTGAAATTATTTCAAAATAAGTTTAAGTCAAATTTAAAAAGTAACTTTCCATCCCATCTTCCCTCCCATGTCCTTTCTCCAGAGACTAGTACCACTTGTAGTCCCTTAAATATCCTTTTGGAGACAGTCTGTATATTTAAACTACAAGTGGGTATATTCCCTTTTTTTTCCCACAAATGACATTATGCAAAATACGAACCTATGCCTAGCTATGTCTCGTAGATCCTTTAATATCAGCATATGTAGATTTGCCACTATATAATAATCTTTTCTTATAAATATAATTCATTTAATTGGTCTCTCCATTGTTAGACTGTTCAGATGTTTTCCAGTCTTAACACCATTACCTACAGAGCTGCTCTTTGTTAGGTAATGTAGGTTGTTGTTAATGATTCTGGTGAAACAGATACCTAATCATCATTCTCAACGCCTCGGTACAATCCCTGCTTCTCAGTTTTGTTACCACGCCTGATTGTCTAGTGATCTGCCATTTCCTACATGGAGATGAGGGATGTTGTTTCAGGAAGTACTAGGGTGGAGAGGGCCACTACTGGGCGTCTTCTTCTCTGCTAAGACAACGTCTAAACTTTAGTTGAAGTTTTCCAGCTGTCTATTGACAGCAAGACTGAGCTACTTCAATATTTAATCTTTTTTGAAGAGGCTTAATGCCCAGTTGGCCTCCTAGGATTTCTGATGAGTAACAGCACATTTGGAAGGAAACTATAAAGCTTAGTAAAGTCCCCATTCTTCACATGAAACCAGCTCTTCCGTGTTAGCTGTAATTAAGTTGAGAGACTTAAAGACTCGTTGAGGACTAAAAGGCTCTTCAATTCAAAATGATCTGTAGGGAACTTTGGGTGTGACATTTTTTTGAAAATGGTTAGAGCAGAAACAGTCTCTCCCAGTATCATATTTTTAAAAAGAAATGAACTTGACACTTTATTTGTTTTGACTTTGGAATCTATTTTTCAACCAAGTATGAATTATTCCCTCACACTGTTCTGGTTAGAGAAGAAAATGTCATTAAATTAAATTCTGTTTTATAGAGTCCTTTTAGAATATAGATGCTTTACAATGAGGGTGAAACCCTAGATCCTTTGGCATTTTCTGTTTTCATAGACATGACAACCAAAAATAATTGTAGTGTTATAGTTCAGAGGCAGGGGGAGAGCAGATTTGAATGCCCCCGTTTTTTTTTCATACTGACCCTTCTTAGCTGACCTGGAAACATCCATTAACAAACAGTTAAGTAGAACTTGCACACAGCTGAGTGAATGCTGAGTTTGTCTGGGAATGAAGACTATATATATTTCAGAGACCACCCAGTTCCTCACTTGAGACAAGGAGAGGCTCAGGAAGGCTCTGTATGTTCAGCCAGTCACTGCTTTTGCCTGTGAGCAAATTCAGTTTCTTTAATCAGATTACTCTGACATTGCTCTTTAGAAAAAAATCCTATTTTCTTCAGGAAAAGCTACTGGTTAACAGAGGCTTTACCCATGAGTTAAAACCACGCCAGGGAAATAAATAGGTCCCAAGGTCAGCTGAGGCAAATGTTTTGGAAAGGAACCTTCCTAGAATGTTTATATTTACAAGGGGTGTTTTCTGTTGAGCCTCCCTTGTTCACAGCTCAAACTGCTTTTAATCTCCCAGGCCTAGCACTCTTTCTGCTTCTTGATCTGGCTGAAATCTGGGAGGAGGAACCAGGCTCTTTATATGGTCTGGGAATAACCAAGAGTCATTGTTAATGACAGTAATGCTTGTTTTAACAGTCACTTCTAGTTCCCAATTTTTTCTAGCTTGGTGAGAGATTTAATAAACTCTACCCATAGGATCCTTATGCAATTTAAATTGAGTTAAGAAAATGAATCTCCTTAGAATTATGGAGATTAAGTAGTTGTTACAAAAGTTTGCAAGGAGACACTTTGGGTTGATTGTGCTTCCCCTAAGTAAAAGCACTCTTGTATAAAATTAAAGACGAGCTTTAAATCCCCCTGAATGAAAAGATGTATGGCTGAGGATTACTACGTGAGGTGTTTATTCTAAACATACTCAAATAGCTTTCCTACCTGTGGTTGTCATCAAATATCTCTTGGCCTTACTCTTCCTTAGAGGATGGGTGCTTTTCTAACAAGGAATGGTGGTCAGCTTTTAGTTCCTAATGTTCTAATGACTAGGTCCTGCAGCTTGTTTCTGTTAAGGATAAATTTAGACTCTTAATTTAATTAAGAGTTTTAGACTGTTATCTTTAGCCCAGTAGAACATGTTTGTAAACATTGCTGGGATTTAATAGATTAAAAAATGCCTGTTTGGAGGCCTCCTCTGAGGAGGAGTTTCTTTTTTCTTTTTTTTTTTTGTTGCATGGGCAGGCCCTGGGAATCGAACCCAGGTCTCTGGCATGGCAGGCAAGAACTCTGCCACTGGCCACTGTGGCCTGCCCAGGAGGAGTTTATTTTGGGATGGAATTATCAACACTTGAGATCTTATGGGAGGTTTCTTTTTTTTTTTTTTTAATTTAAATTTTATTGTGGTAACATGTATAACAGAAAAGTTGCTATTTTACCATTTTTAAGTATAAAATTCAGTGATATTAATTACATTTACATTGCTGTACTACCATCCATTACCAAAACTTTTTATCACCCCCAACAGAAATTCTGTCTCCATTGAGCAATAACTCCAAATTCCCCTTACCCCAGCCCCTGATAACTTCTAATTTACTTTCAGTCTCTATGAATTTGCTTATTCTAGGTATTTCATATAAGTGGGAATCATACAATATTTGTCCTTTTCTGTGTGTGTGTGTGTACACACACATACATATATATATATGGAGGTTTCTTTCCTTTTCCTATCACTTTGAGAAAATGTCAGCACGCGGTAACCATACTCTTTTTCAGCATCTGGGTGCTTTCCTGGAAAGCCTTTTTAACTCCCTTTCATTAAAGGTAGGACTTTGCCTTCATACACGTTCATGGAAGCTTTGCCATGTCTCTTTGGAACTCTATCCTATTTAATATCCTAATAAATTTCTGCCACATGAAAAATAGATCTCCATCAAGACTAATTGTTTTGTCATCATTTTCTTTGATTTGAGGACAACCTGAAAATCCCAAAGGAATAACCAGGAGGATACAGCCTTTCTAATGGGGCATTTATTTCCATTAATTTCACAAATTGGTCACCAATTATGCAAGGGAGGAAGTGACTGAGATGAAATACAAAATCCCTGGCTCAAGAAGCACCTGGTCTAGTTAATCATGGAGGATGTTGCTAATAACCTAGTTACCTGCATATGTGCAGTGAAAACCAGGTTGGGAGCAAGAAATAGGGTGACCTGATACCCTCTATAAGAATCCAGATCTCAGAGAGGGGAAGAAATACGAAAGTGAGGAGACAGAAAACTGATAGCAGCAAAGTTCCCTTCTTCCTTCTAGTACCTCTGTGGAACCTTCATCCTTCTGGACCCATCTTTGTCTGGTCTCTTCACAGCTCTTCCCCGCGCCCCTCCCCCCCCATCCTCCATTTAAAATAGCAGACTATTTGATAGAGACCTCAGGCCGGGACCCTCTGATTTCAATGTGTGTGAAAGTCTTTGAACTGCTTAGGAAGAGACTGTATATAGTTTAGTTTTAATGAAGAAAGGAGCTAACATGTATAAAATGTTTTGATTCCATAGTGGAAAAAAAAAATCAAAGATTTCAAACACTGAGCATAGCTTTTTGGTTTTCCATTTTATATTAAAGAAGTCAACAACAAAATAAAAAATCACAAGTGGGTTATAGAGCAGTTATCCAGGATGATTTTGCCAGAGCAAACTTCCCAGTCCTCCTTAAATACCGTTCTTGTTAGGCAGGTACATCCCTGGGTCTTTTTGACTCAGCAGATAAAAAGCCAGTCAGGCAAATTCATAAACCAGTTGGTCTAGGGAGTTGCTCTGCGGTGCTATAAAGCAGGACTGATGGCATATTTTCTTTACAATGTTTTTTTCTTCCTACACCTCTTTCTACAGGTGGATTTTAAGAATGATACTGTTTCCAGAGCAATTCATAGTATATTTAAGAATGCTATACAGCTGCTGCAGGAAAAGGGGCTTGTTTTCCAGAAAGAAGGTGGTTTTGACAACCTATATTATGTAAGACTTGCAATTTATTTTTTTCCTTTATTCCTTCAATTACAAATATTTTTAAATAAAAATGCCAGTTCATTGTTTTTAAAAATGATTAAAGAAGGTATATAAACTAAAAAGTGAAAATTTGCCTTTGTCTTTTCTCAGGGTACCACTTTTAACAATATATCCTTCTAGACATTTGTCTATACATTTATAAATGCACATTTACAAACATACGCTCCTCTGCTTTTTTTGTTTTACAAAAAAATGTGATCATCCTCTGAGTCTTTTCTCAACTTCACCACTATTGGCATTTGGGGCTGGATGATTCCTTGCTGTAGAGGTCTGTCAGTGCCCTGCAGGATGTCTGGCAGTGTCCCTGTCCCTCATCCACAAGCAGCACCCCCCCAGTGTGACAACTCGAAATTTCTCCTACATTGCCAGGTATTTCCTGGGGCAGCTGAGGAAGCACTGAATTAAATAATGCTCAGCAACTTTTCTGGTCCCAGAAGAGCACATCATGAGCATCTCTGCATAGTGGTACTTCTATATCTACTGGATTTCATTCTTTTTTTTTTTTTTTAACATATGCATGGTAGTCTGTATGATGGATACTTACCACAGTTATTTTTTGTTTGTTTGTTTTTAACATTCCTGTCTTTGTGGACATTAAAGTTGTTTCCAACTCTTTGTTGTCATATACAATGTTGCTATGGTTATTTTTGCACAGTTTTCTTTATGAGCCTATGTATGTATTTCTGTAAGACTGACTCTTAAAAGAAGCACTGCTGGATGAAAGGGTATGTACTCACAAGGCTTCCAGCAACACAGCCTGACTGGCCTCCCAAAAGGCTGTACAAGGTGCCACTTCCACCATGAGTATGAGTGCTTGTTTGCCTCATGCTTAAAGAGTTAAAAATCCACCTCTCAGTCATTTCTAGTATACTGTAGGAGACAAGCTGAAATTGGCTTCCTCAGGACCACTCTTACCTGTTGTACAGATGTTTCAGTTACCTGTGATTCTCCTGGAGACAAATCAGAACACTGAGGTATCCCAGAAGCCACTCCATTTCCTTAGGAGAAACCTTCTGTAATAGCACTTTTTCCTGAAGTTGATTTGCTTTTGTGGTTCCCTAGTATAGAGAATTTTAAAAATTAGAAATGCGTTTTAAATATTACCTGAATAACTTTTAAAAGACATATTTTATTTCAGTCCCAATAATGGGGGACTGTCATTCATCCCTGTCTGGTATAAGGCCTGGTGGGAGTTGGCTGCCTCCTGGGAGGTAGGAGCAGGTTCTGAGGCCAGCCTCCTTGTGGTCTGTTAAGAGCAGTTCTTTCTGGGGAGCAACCTTCCAGGGTCAAGGTGTGGCAGGGCTGGGGCACTTCCTCCATGAATCATGATGAGTCTGAGTCAGAACGAGGTGATCAAGCCCAAATAGCTCTCCTTTCCCAGTATCACTGTCCCATCTCTGACTTTGCTTCTCCCCTTCCACCTCATTGCCAGGCCTTGCCTTAGAACTGCTTATTAAAGTAATGTCAATACTTCTATCCGTACATGCTTTCCAGCTTTCAGTAGTTTTCACACACATTACATTATACAGCTGTCAGAATAACCTTATGAGTTGAGAGAAGGCAGGTGGTATCTGGATCCCCATTCTGTAAGTCCAGACAGGCAAGCATTCCTGGGCTGTCACTAAGGCTGAAACTTACAGGTGTGTTTATACATGCTTCTTCCTTTCTTTTTCTTTTTTTATTATATTAGATTTAGTTTGGAACATGAAGGAGGAACCCTTTTGGTTGTTGTTGCCCTCTTACTTGAGCTGGTTAATAAAGGAAGTAGGTTATGTTTGCCTTTGAGAACAGAAAGTGTTTCACTGGATAAGCTAGATTTATTAGCTTTTCCATAAAGTCTTTCCCCTTTTGTCTTCCTAGTCGTTGGGAAAAGGAATGAAGCTATTGAAACACAGGACATATGTGAGAGCCCAGAAGAAAGACTAATATGGAGACCAGGAACTTTAATCAGTTGTCACACCCTCAAAAATATAATAACAACAAAAAAAATGTAATGTGTTATGAATGACTAAGATAAAAAAAAGTTGCTTCAAAGCACAGAATTCCAATTTTTCCTTACATCATGGTTCCAATGAACCAGCTCCCGAAGGAATGTGCCTCTGGGAAAACTACAGATCAGTGAACCGTTAAGGAACAGATAGGGTTGATTATACACCAAGTATTGAAAATTGGGTGGTTGATGGGGAGAGGGTGTTTATCATCATGAAATCATTAACAGCGATCCTAAATACTAATTTGGAAGTCTGAATGACACAACTGCTGTATCACTTAAGAATGCTGCTCTCTGAACGGTTTTTTCCTATCTAGGTAACCAGAGAAGACAAAGAACTGCATAGAAGGATCCACCAAATTATTCAAGAAGACTGCCAGAAACCAAATCGTAAGTAGTGATGATGTATATGTGACACCCTGGTGTACTACATTCCCTCTCAGTGGAGCAGTGGATAGAGAATCAGGAGACTTAGGGTTTCCCCCAGTAGTGACTGGCTGACTGATTGGTCAAGACACCTGCCCTCTCTGAGCCTCATTTTCTTCCTCTCTAAAATGAGTGTTAGGCTAGCACAATTATTCTGATCTTGGCTGTACATAATATCCAACCTTCGAGTTTTTAAACCTACTCTGCCCGAGTCCCACCCTTGGAGATTCTGATTTGGTAGGAGTGTAGGCAGTGTTGGGGGTTGAACAGTTGATCTCCCCAGGTAATTCTGATAAAATGTGATGAACTACTTTGCTTGGACTTTTAACTCTGTTGATTCTTATATTCTCTCTGATTTGGATTATTTCTTGTTCTACTCTTGCCCGTTGACTCTGAACCAAATGTGACATTTCCCTCTTTTCTAACACCTAGGCCCTTCATTGTTGGGAGGAGCAGATGTAGACATTGGAGTTTGAATGATGTAATTCAGCCATCTTGACAACTAATGATGTGCAAAGAAGTGGTTTGGAAAATAGTTGGTTTTTGTGGAGTTAGGTCAGCCCCTAGTGGCTAGCAACTCAAAGTGTAGACAGTCTGACAAGGAACATTAGCTTTTCACAGTAGTTAGAAAAAAGAAGAAAGCATTACAGTCTTATCTTTAAATCCTTGTTTAAACTGATCAGGATTAAAGGTGACTTTTGAAAGTCTTTTTCAAACATATACTAATAATCAATGTTGACATGTCAACAAATGATAATAGAAGGCAAATGGAAACGTTCATTCATGACTTCAGCTTTCATGATCCTGTTTTCTTTCTCTCTAGTCCTCTTAGCTCACATATCCATGGGGCCAGGACCTACTGCAGGCAGAGGTAGCAGAGGAGCTAGGCCAGGACCCCAGCCCTAGTGTTTATGGAGTGCAGCTCTAATTAGCCTTTAAGAATCGATGAGGTACTGATTGTATATGTAGAATGGAATGATATATTAATGTTCTTTTGTTAAGTTTTTTAATTAATAAAAAAGTTAAAAAAAAAGAATCGATGAGGTTAGATCCCATGATTGTGTGAGAACATATCTTGAAATACAACTCAAAGTAATCTATTATTTTAGTACAAGGTTTTCTGACTGTTCTTTGTTTCATCAAGAGCAATAAAAACATGTATCCTTTAGTTGGAGGAAAAGACAATCTACCTATAATTTAAGGAGCTGTTAGGGGCAGAGATATGTGAGTTCCTCAGCCAACGAGGGTCTTATAAGAGGCTGCTCCTGAGATCACCTTCCTGCTGTCATCCTAGCGCCCAGGCCTACTGGCCAGTTTCTATTAATAGAATACATTAGGAAAATAATCAGGTGTGGGCCTAGGGCCTGGTGAAGCAAGTGAAAAGAATTCACATTTCATTTCTTTGGAGAAACAGATAGCCTGGGTAACCAAGGAACCATAAATGTGGCAGGTTTTATATCCATTTCTATCTTCCAGGCTGGCTTCTGCTTTGGTGAGTGTGTGTCAGGTGACGTGGCTCTGGCCCTCTGTATGGAATGTGAACCTGCCTCTGAAAGCCATAAGCCAATTGCCTGGACCTAGTAAACCCACAGGAACTAATTCAGGCGTATGAGAAACTGACGTCTATTAAAATACCCTGTAATGATGTGGCCACACCTTTTCATGGGAAATATCTATGAATTTCAAAAAATTATTTCATATAATAATATATTTAAATGGTAAAAATTCTAACAATTTAAAAGTACATGCAGAAACATCAAACTTTCTCTTAACCCTATATATTAGTCAGGGTTCTCTAAGAGAAACAGAACCAATGGGAGAGATCTGTAAATATGATATTTATAAAGGTGTCTCACACAACTGTGGGAATGGAAGAGTCCAAAATCTGTAGAGCAGGCTGTGAAGCTGACAGCTCCAGTGAAGGGTCTGGGCGAATTCCAGAGGAGAGGTCTGCTGGCTGAAGAAGCAGTGAAAACAATCTCTCTCCTTCCTTAAAAGTCTTCAACTGATTGGATTACCTCATTGGTGGAAGACATGCCTTAGTTGTCTGCAGATATAATCAGCCACAGTTGCAATCAGCTGACTGATGATTTAACATATCAGCCTTCTGGTTTATCAACCAGCCATGAAATATGGTCAGGCCAGTGCTTGCTTGGCTAAGCACATGGGCATCATCATTTGGTCAAGTTGACACCAGAACCCAACTATCACACCCTAGTTCTATGTTCCCCTCTCCAAAGGCATTGGTTGTTACTAGTTTCTTGCATATCCTTGTAGGGATGTTATATGTACTTACAAGTATATTTGTATAGATTATCTTTTTTATAAAATATAAATAAAGGTTAGCATACAATGCAAGTGTTCCATCCCTTGCATTTATTGCTCTAATATTGGTTTCCAAAGGTCACTCAGCAACAGTACACATAAAAGTGCCTCAGTCTTTTTAATAACTGCACAGAATTCCAGCATATATGTAAATAAATATTCACCCATTTCCTTAACCGTTTCTATTATGTCTTTAGTTTCTTTCTAACTTTTCATACAACAGTATAGTATTGCATTTTTCCTTGTCTGGATGATTAGTATATGAGAATCTCAGAAAAGCCAAGCCTACAATAATGAAAGGAAAGTAACATCAAGCTTGTTTTAAGTTCCTAAAGGAGTAATACCAGGTTTGTTTAAAGAAAGACAGTGGCATAGTTCTGAAGAGTTGGACTCAGGAACCATTTCACCTAATTTTTATATATATATATATATATATTTTTTTTTTTTTTTTTAATTTGCATATGGGCAGGAGGCACCAGGGATCGAACTCCAGACCTCCAGCACGGCAGGTCAGAGCTCTGCCTGCTGAGCCATGGCAGCCGCCCTCACCTAATTTTTAATCCAAGGTCTGGAACGTTTTAGTTGTATGTCCTACGATAAATGTATGCCTCAGTTTATTCATCTTCAAAATAGAAATAACAATAGACCCTACATCATGAGTTACTATGAGGATTAAGTGAATTGATGTTTGTAAAGCTGTTAGAGGAATTATTGCTTATCTTTAGAGGGAGAGGACAGAGTGGTGGGTCCAAGCTTAGCCAACTGCCTCCTTTCCTACAGATGTGGAAAAGGGCTGCCACTTCCTGCACATCTTGGCCTGTGCTCGCCTGAGCCTCAACCCAAACCTAAGTGAAGCTGTGCTGCAGCAGGTGCTGGAGTTCCTGGAGGACCAGAGTGACATCGTCAGCACTATGGAGCGGTATTACATGGCATTCTGAGGAGAGACATGGAGACAGCATGGGGCAGAACTGGACCAAGCCAAGCTGAGCCAGGCTGAGCCAACAGGTGTGCCTGAAGGAAAAAGAGGGGGTGTTTACTCCTAGGCCCTGATTTTAAACACCTTTCAGGGGCTTTTATGTCTGGAGGCAATTCCCTAAGAATAAAATATAAAATATAGTCATGTAGGGGATGGAATTTGGTATAAAAGCTGCAGGCTGTCTTCTACCTCCTTAATCCCTAGGATAAGAAAGCTTTTACAACAATCACAATATTCCCTTTGTCCTCCTGGCTGGCCTGGGCATAGCTCATATTACAGAAGGGAGAGGAAATGGTGTTGGCAGTTTTACTGGGGTGTTTGGAGGTCGAGGCTGTATTATAGGAAAGGCCCATGCCCTGCAGAATATGAGGAGCAAAAGGCATACAACACAATCCTAAACTGACTTAGAAATACAGACTACCAGGCACAGTCTTGTGGGCCTCTCAATGGTTAAGAACAGTAGAGGGGAATAGTTTTCTTTGATGAGTGTCACTCCCCTACAGTTTCTGTGGGCTCAGCCCCAGTGATAGAAGCTGGCCCTGAGTCCTGGTTTCATGTTATTCTTAGACCCCAGCCAGAAATGGGAATAAATGAGAATACAAGGCATGGCTCTTTGTCATTTTCCTTATTTGCCTTCTGAATCAAAAGGTATCTCAGAACATTTCTCTGCATTTAAGGAGTGCACAGCTAAATATACAGTCCCTTAATGCCCCTGAAGATCATGAAGGCTGTCATCTAATTGTTTGTCAGGAGGTAGATGTTATTTTCAAGGTTGCCATGGAGAGTTATGACATGCTGACACCATCCAGCCGAGGACTTAGTCTGTGCCCAGACAGGTGATGGAGTCATGGATTTGCGTGGGATGATAAGTTCAAGGGAAAAAATCTGAGGTATGTAGGACAGCAAAATACCAAATTCAGCTAGCAAATATAAAGTGAGGAGAAAGATTTGGAGTTAATTAAAGTTAGCTCACAAAAGGCCTATCAGCCTTTCTCTGTTACCCTACATCTGTGTATGCCCTTTGCTCCTGACATAATAAATTCTGAGTGGTTTTGCTGGAGATCCCACTGGCTTGGAAGAGTTTTGTTCGATGTGGAAGGAGAATGTTTTGTTTTTGTTTGGTTGGTTTTTATTATATTTTTTTTTTAGTAGAATGGTTTTTTTGTTGTTGTTTGTTTTTTTAGACTGGTTTTTATGCTCAGCAACAGGATGGAGCCTAAGATGTCAGTCTGAGAGGTAGTCCCAGCACATTACTTTGTGTCTTGACTTTTCTGATGTGACCCAAACGTCTGCCTGTTTCGTCAGCATCCAGAGCTGCTCTGTGTCTTCCTTGTCAGAAGGAATTCTGTAGAATAGGGTCTAACTGGAATGGCCTTCCAGCAGTTCTTCCTTGGGATCAGCGATTGTTCAATACTGAATATGTCTCTGATGATTGGGGCTCACTCAGGAAGGAGTCTAGAATCACAGAGTAAAAATGTGTACCCTTGCACACATCAACCCCACTTCTAGAAATTATCTCGAGTAGAGGACTGCACAAGCGTGATGAATGCCCAAGGTGTCCAGTGCTGTGTAACTTACAATTCTGAAACTGGGGAAAACAAATATTTACCGATATGGAAAAAGTTAATTATGGTGTATCTATGCAGTAAAGTACTAGGCAGCCATTAAAAATAATGGAGCAGACATACATTATTTCATTATGGACACTATTCTCAATATATATAATGGGAAGACAATTAAGTTATAGAACAGTTTACATAGTATAATGCTGTCAGTATAGAACTACCTGAGTATGTATATAACTACACATAGAGAGAATGTGTTTCTGCATATACATATATATAAATTCACTATATGTTTATATATATACTGTGGGCCACTCCCACCTCCTAGAAATACTTTCTGCACTTAGCTCTCAGGACACCACACCTTCTGGCTGCTCCTTCTCAGTCGCCTTTGCTCAATCCTCCATCCATTCAGGTGCTCAGGGCTCTGTCCCAGGACCCCTTTTCTATCTAGCCTGTTCCCCTGGAGATTGCAACCAGTCTCATGTTCCTACCCTCTATATGCTGACAAACCCCCAGTTTATATCCAGTTTGAAATTCTCCCCTGAACTCAAGACCCCAAATCCAATTTCCTACTGACATCGTCACGGAGGTGTCTGGGAGACATCACAAACGTACCATGCCCAAAACCAAGCTCCCAATCCCCTTGACCTAAACTCTCTCGTCCTGAAATTTTCTGCATTTCAGGAATAGGTAAGTCTGTTCTTCCAGTTTCTCAAGCCAAACCCATTGACTTCTTTCTCTCACACTCATCTGATCTGTCAGCAAATCATCTTGCCTCTACCTTCAAAATATTTCTAGACCCTGATCTCACTCATCCACTGCTATGACCCTGGACTACTGCAGTTCAGCTCCTAACTGAACTGTTTATCCCGCTTCCACTCTCATCCCTCTTTAGTATGTTCTCAGCACAGCAGCCAGAGTGACATTAACACCTAAGTCAGATTTTGTCATCCTCTGCTCACAGTGTGCCTTGTCTTTCAGCTTCACCCCAGGTAGGTCCCTGAAGCATCACAGTGGTTCAGCAAGATTTCCCTGCTCCTCTCCCCTCTGCTCAAGTGCAGGGGCCTTGCTCTTCCTCACCTCCCCAGCCAATGTCCTCCCAGATAACCATATATGTTTTCCTCCTCCTATCCAGGTTTTCATGTCATCTTCTCTGTGACACTTGCTCTGATCCCGTTTTGCTTATTACAGCCAATCCCTTCTCCCTCTTTCCCAGAACTCCTTAAATCCTTGCCCTAATTTCTCTATAGGAATTGTCACCATCTAACACACTCCATATGTTTGTTTCTTTTTTGGTTTGTTCATGGTCTGTCTCCTCCACAATAGAAAGAATACTCCATGAAGGCAGTGATTTTTCTCTGATTTGTTTCCTGCTGTGTCCCAGGAAACAGGGACTGATAGTGCCTGGTACATCTTTCAACCAATACTATTTCTGCGTGTGCCTGGCTGCCTTCCAGCTGCCGGGATCTGCCTCCCTTTCCTGGGGGCTTTCTCCAAGGCTTTGAAAGGCTGTTCTGCCCACCTGTAAGGCTGGCAGGAAATGTCAGGGAATTAACACCCCTGGTGTAATGCCAAGGAGCACTATTTCAATAGATTTAGTGGGAAGAAAATCAAGTTATAGAACAGCTTTATAGTAAGAATGCCGACAAATGAATGATGGTTGCTTGGGTATAAATTCTAATTTCTTCATCCTCAGAGATTATTCTGAGGAACATATTTTGCACTATTTTCCAGAGTTTCTCTGTGGGATTAATTTCCACCCACCTAAGGTAGCAGCTAACTTGAAAACATTCCCTTAACTGGCTGCTTTACCGTCTTACCTCCCACTTCCCATTGTTTGTTGCACCTCCCCCAATAAATCACTTGCTTTCCAATCTCTGCCCCAGGGTCTGCTTCTGGAGAAACACAAATAAGAACATACCCACAAATATATTTCAAAAATGTTTTATGTCTAATTATATTCATCAAACATATTACTAGAAATGGTCACCAAAGTAATGCACTTATCACTTCTGAAAGGTACAACGTCAGGTGCTTTTTAAACTATGTATTTTTAAAATTTTTTACAAGGATCATTTCTACATACGATTTTTTTTTTACAAGGATCAGTCTTGGGGAGTGGGAGGGGAGTGGGACTAAAGCTATTTGTCACTCCCCAACCCACACTCAACTTAAATCATGAGTGAACCAGGAGTGAGATAGGCCTCTTTGCTCAAACAGCAACATAAGACTGAGAAAATGAATCTCCTGGAGAACTCACTAGGACTAACTACAGTCAAGTCACTGCTAATAGTCTTATCATATGGTTCCCTTTGAAAAGGAGAGAAATCAAGGAATCAGTCTTTAGCTATCCCCGTGTGCACCCGTTTCAGGATATGAGAGCACTGCATATGGTTAATGTAGGCTAGAAAAGAAACAGTGCCTTTGTCTGGCCAAGGATTTATTTATACCCATCTCATACAGCACCAGTGCTTCTCACTCAAATAAGACACTGCCTTCTCCCATTGGTATCAGCTGTAGAAGCAGCACAGGGGCTGGCCTCTGTTGCCCTCGTTAATGCACACCTGGAATAAACATCCTAAAGAGCTCAAATCTCAAGATTCCTCACCTGTTACTTCAAGGGCTTGGACACATTCCTGTCCCATATTACATTTAATGTAATACAGTAGGTCAGCAACCATTAAAAAACAAACAACCATATGGCAGAGCTGTCTTAGACTTCACATAGACCAGGAGCCATTCAGCTCTGGTTCATTGACACTGTACCCAGTCAGATAATGGGAAACACTAGGGATGTTTTACTGGTTTTTATGTGTTTTTTTTTGTATGCACCATGGGGGTCACATTTCTTTCTTTTTCCATGTGAATATCCCATTATTGCAGCACCATTTTGTTGAGTTTTTTGTGGGTTTTTTTTTGGGGGGGTGGAGTGCATGAGCAGGGAATTGAACCGGGTCTCACACATGACAGGCGAGAATTCTACGTCTGAACTACCCTTGACCCCTAAGGATGTTTTTAAGGTTGGGTAAGTGAAGATGGCTTTAGTAATAGAAATGGTCTTAATCCTGCTTCCATTTTAATCAACATAGCCTAATTACCATAACGAGGTGATGCTCATAGTTTCATCACTGACTATGTTTAGTATAGTCAATTGGGGGATTGGGCAATACCCCTTTTAATAATCCTGGCTAGCAACTGCTTCCTCAGGGAAGAGGGTTTCATTTTTTTTCTGAAGACAGTCAGGGAATGGAGGAAATAAAGCAGAGTATCCTTCCACTTATTTTAGCTCTAAATTAACACAAAGCAACGGTGATGTTGTATAAGCCATAGTGTGTGGCACAAGTAATATGAGACAAGTGGTTAATGTCCTGAAATTTGCGAATGATTAGTTTATTCTAATATGAAGTATGTAGCAGGATACTATATTGTACTGTTGGCACAGGTTTTGTTTTTCCTGTATTTTATTTCTTCCTTCCAAGCAGGAAGCCAGCCCTGCCTCAGGGAGGTTTGGTTCAAGGGCAGAAAAGAGAAGTTGTTTGTTCAGACAACTGGCTTATGCTTTCTGGAAGCCAGCAGCCTGAGGAAGGGTCTGACATAAGTAGATCCCAGGCATTGTAGACCAGGATCTGCTTGTAGACATGGCCTGAGTCCTGGAGTAGCACAGAAAGACATCTACAGAGAAGTTTTGTGGTGTCTCTCAGAAGGTTAGAATCTTGGACTAGAATTCCCAGCTTCAGCCAAGATTCTCTGCCCAAGGTTGGAATACAAGCTGCCACAAGCCTTCTGCCCTGAAGAGACAAGAAGGCTGGATCTTTGGGGTTGTCAGCAGAGGCCTTGACCTCAAGAAAAGAGTGCATCCGTCTCCATTTCCCAGGCACTTTTGCCAATGTCCTGAATTCTCACGAATCCCCAAGGAACAGGAGAACTGGCCCCACTCCCTACCACCAATATTAATTTCATGCCAGCAGAAGATGGTGGCTCCAAGTCTGGGTTAAGGTGAAATAAAGAAAAAAGAAATATGACAAGGCTTGTTCATCCGAATTTGGGGAGTAAGACTCATACAGCACTACAAATAGAATCATTGCAAGGTGAATCCTAGAACATCATGCTCCCACTTATTTGCATTTCAGGATGCTCTCATAAGTGCGAGAGAAAGGGATGATGTTATAGTGCAATTTCAGGGAAAGTACCTATGATCCTCCCACAGGACTGTTCACGCAAAAACCATCTGTCCAGCATCCCTGTGGAAACAGAACTGAAAAGCACTACC
The DNA here is from genome assembly GCA_004026745.1 of Myrmecophaga tridactyla. Lineage (NCBI taxonomy): Eukaryota > Metazoa > Chordata > Mammalia > Pilosa > Myrmecophagidae > Myrmecophaga > Myrmecophaga tridactyla. The sequence goes on from PVIY010012091.1 coordinate 58,787, forward strand.
TCACAGGATGAGAGCATAAAACGGGATAGCAGTTTGTTACATTTCCTCAGTGGGGTCCTCCTCATAGTGAACTGTAAATATAAGCCTCTCTGGCAACCATGGTACATGCTCACTAGTAAGACAGGACCTCTGAACACACACTCCATTCATTTCAGGGCTGAGAAGTCAGGGGCATGAGAAAATAGAATCTAACAAAGGTGAGAACCCAAAAAGCACCTGAGCAACGAGTCTTACTTACACCAAGAAGCTTGAAAAAGACCTGATGCCAAGAGCATAGGAAGTTCGTGCAAGGTGCAGGGCCTGGGGCGCGTGGCTGAGCTCCCGCAGCACACCGTGCGTGGGGCGGGACGGGATGACGTCATGGGGTGTGGGCCCCGCCCCTTCGCTCCTCCTTCGGTAGACCCCATTTTGCGAGGATGCAAAGATGATGGTAAGTAGCTTTTTGGTTTCTGCGCTGGGCTTTGGCCTGTGGCACAGAACACCAGCTCCTACCCTCACCGCGAGGAGCAGCGCGGGGCAGCGCAGGCAGTCCTGGTGCCCACCGGCCGAAGGTCGATGGTTAATCATCCTCGTTTGGGAACCTCCTGCCCTGTCAGGTCTGACTGCAACCAGTTTCAAATAGGTCCTGGTCATATGCAACCCGGCCTCGATTATAATAATAGTAGCTAACATTTACAGAGGATTTACCATGTGCCTACAGGGTGGTGAGCATTTTACATGAATTTTGTAATTTTAGCCTGATTTTGACCCCGTGGGGTAACCATCATCACTTCCATTTTATAGACAGGAAACTGAGGCTTGGAAAGGTAAAACACTTGGTAAAGTCGCGCAAAGAATGAGGAGGAGTCCAGACAGATGGTCTGCATCCAGAATCCATACTCCTTCCCCCAATGCTCTCTGCCTTGTATGAGTTCAGAAAAACTATTGAGAAGTATTTTTTATTTTTTACTGTGCCTTGAAACAAGTTGGCAAAATGTAATGGTGACATACAAGTGGCGGGAAAACAATGAAAATATCTTGTCCATCAAGTTGTGGTTGCTCTAGGTGTAAGCTGTCATTATTTGGGTTAGGGTTAGGGTTAGTTGAGGTGTAGTCTTCACATTGCAAACTTTTCAGACTTTTTAAGTTTGCTGTATAATATGGGCAGTGAGATCAGAATTTATTTTTTGCATTTCAGGTGAAAGTAAGATGCTGGTATTTCAAGTGAGACAAGCAATTACTTCTATCTGGTTAAAGAAGACCTATTAGCCACATACTTCTCAAATTTCAAAAGAATTCCAGGTGATATTTTCACAAAACTGAACAGGCTGGAAATGAGATTGAGAAAGCCTTCTTGATCAAAAGAGGGAAGAGAGAAATGAGACAAAATAAAGTTTCATTGGCTGAGAGACTTCAGAGTCCAGAGGTTATCCTGGAGGTTATTCTTACATTATATAGATATCCCTTTTTACTTCATGGCATATTGGAGTGGCTAGAGGGAAGTATCCAAAACTGTTGAACTGAATTCCAATAGCCTTGATTCTTGAAGATGACTGTGTATTATACAGCTTTTATAATGAGACCGTGTGATTGTGAAAACCTGTGTCTGATGCTCCTTTTTTCCAGGATATGGACAGATAAGTGAAAAAAAAAATAAGGATAAGAATTAAAGAAATAATTGGGGGAATAAAGGGTAAAAATTTGAGTAGATTGAAATACTGGTGGTCAGTGAGAGGGGATAGGTAAGGGGTATGGGATGTATGAGTTTTTCCTTTGTCTTTATTTTTCTGGAGTGATGCGAATGTTCTAAAAATGATCATGGTGAAGAATACACAACTATGCGATAATATTGTGAGCCATTGATTGTATAATATGGTTGGTCTGTATGTGTGTGAAGATTTCTCAATAAAAGTATTAAAAAATAAAACCAAACAGGCTGAACTTGGCTTGTAGTATTGACGTTTTGTTCTATTAATAGCTTAAAGAGTTAACAAAATCAAAACTAAACCTGGGCTCTGTATTTTAAGATCATAATTCTGATTTGAACGTTTGCAAGATATTTAACACATTAAAACTCACAGATAATCAGATTTTTTCAATGGCATCACTAAAAATCTCCCAAAGTTACAAAGTAGATCTGAAAAGGTTTTGTTTTGTCTTTGTTTTGCCAAACAATGAAGGTAAAAATTAGTAGAGGAACCTTTCATTGACCCCACAACCCTTGAAATTGAATCAGTTTAAGAAGAGTGGTTAGACATTATTAGTAATTTAACTTTGAAACAGAAGATTCTAATTACTTGCCTTTCAAGCTTCTCTATCAGTTTCATGGAAGAGTGTAAGAAGACTGAAGGCAAATTGCCTGAAACTGTTACTATTCGCAGTACTCCTTGAGTGAATCAAGCTGTACTTCATCCTGTGCAACTTAAACAAAATATGAAACTAGGTCATGACACCAGTATGAAACTTGAGCTGACGTCCATACCAACAATTTCTGGTTTCTGTGCTTAGCAAAGCATATTCATTGTCCCCACTAATTTATTTTATTTTTTGTATTTAACAAATTCTTTTAAAATCACGAATATTTCAAACATACTTCACAATACAGAGAATCATATATTAAAAAGATTTTCACCCCCAGTTTTAACAATGACATCTTATCAGATTTTATTTAATCCTTTTTTAAAAAGACAAATAATACTGCAGATACAGAATCTTTCCATTGCCCTTTCACCAGAGGTAATCCTAAATTGGTGTGTATTCTTCCTGACCACTTTTATTACTTTTACCGCAGAGTTATATGTCACTAAACATTTATTATGTGTTATGATTAAGCTCATATGTCAACTTGGCCAATTGTTTGGTCAGGCTACTCTGGCCTAATTGTTAAATGGCCTAATTGTTAGGATATTTTGTGGACTTAAATCATCAGTAAGTTGATTGTGTCTATGGCTGATTAAATATACAATTAACTGAGGAGATTGCCTTCAGCAATCAGTTAAAGGCTTTAAAAGGAGAAGTGATGGTTTCAGCATTCAGCAGAGAAAATTTTCCATTTCTCCTTCAATCAGTCAGCTTCTCCTGGGGAATTCATTGAAAACCCTCATCGGAGTTCCCAGCTTATGGCCTGGCATGACCTATGGAATTTGGACTTGTCTATCACTAGAGTCACGTGAAGCAAATTCTTACAAAAATCTTACAATATTTACAGGTAGCTCCTTTCAGTTTTGTTTCTCTAGAATCCTCACAAATACATTTTGTATAGTATTGTATTTTCTTTATTTTTTTAACACTTTTATATTGTATATACTGTACATATCCTTCTGCAACTTGCATTAATTTTACTCACCAGAAACAGATTTGTCCAGCTGATGTTTAATTCTATCTCGTCCATTCTTTCTTTTTATTTTATTGCAGTAAAACATATATACATTGAAGAGCAAAACTTTTGTGCACAGCTCAATAACCTCTGCTCAAACTATTTCCAGCACAAGTGCTTTTTTGTGCCCCTTCCAGTTCATACTTCTCAGAGGCAACTGTCATTCTGAGCTCTAAAACCATAAATTTTGGTTGTTTTTGAACTTTATATAACTGGAAACATAATATGTTACCATTTAAGTCTGTTTTTGCACAATGTTAGGTCTGTGCATAATAGTATTTTTTTCCACTGATATATAGTATTCTATTGTATGATATGGCACCTTTATTCATCCACTCAGCATTAATGGACATTAGGATGGTTTCAATTTGGGCTTATTATGCATAAAGTTCCTATAAATATTTTTGTAGATATTTTAAGAACACATGCACTAATTTCTCTTGGATATATACCTAGGAATGGAATTGCTAGGTGTTAGAGTTGGTATTATGTTTGACTTTAGGAAGTAATGCCTAAAGATTTCCAAAGAATTGTATCAAAACACACTCCCACTAGCAATGAATGGGAGTTCCAGTTGCTCCAAACCTTCCCAAGTCTCGTGATAACAAACTTTTCTAGTCAAGGGCAAGATAGTAAATATTTTCATCTTTGCATATCATACGGTCTTTGTTATAACTATTCAGCTTTGTCATTATATTGCAAAAGCAGCCTTAGAAAGTATATACATGAGTGGGCATGGCTGTATACCAATAAACGTTGTTTACAGAAACATGATGGCCACCATTGGCTGTAGTTTGCCAACACCTGTTTTAGGCTACTTCATTCATTTTAATGATGATATATACAGTGTATCATAATGTAATATAACATGACATAATATGTCATATCATATATCCTATCATCTCATGTTATATATATCTTATCCAGTCTCCTGTTAATGGATATTATGTGTATTTT
>PVIY010012092.1:0-30699 GCA_004026745.1 Myrmecophaga tridactyla
CTCTCCCTCAATGTGACCTTAGACGTGCGACTCTAAAACGGCTTAGGAAAATTATGAGGTGCTGCATCCTGACTTAAGAACACAACTGAGAAAATACAACTTGCTTTTTTTTAACTGAAAATAATAAAAAAATGAGCACACAACTCCATGCCGTCTCAACGCTGAATTCTGTATCGGTGGCCGAGTGGGGTGGCCGGAGGCCTGGACTCCGGGGCCCTGTTGCCCAGTTTCACCGCCCGGTGCCACTGCGTCCTGGGCATCTGGTCGTGGCTGATCACCTCCCATCCTGTGACTCGGTATCCCCATCGACAAACCAGGCGTGGGGCAGGCCCTCCCTCCTAGGTTAGTGTTCACATAAAATGAGTCGGATGCTTGGAATGTAGCCTGGCTAAGAGTGAGCACTCGCTCCGTGTCATTTATTATTGCCTTCACTAGTTTTGCAAACACTGTGCATTTCATATTTTTAATTGACAAGTATTCTAAGTTTTACAATTTTTTTTTTTTTTTTGGTTTATAGGAATATCCGGAACGGTGCTCTGCAGCCCTCACCTAGGCGAAGAGCTGCACGGTGGGCTGGGGTTATCCGCCCCCCCTTCCCGGGCACCTGTGATTCAGTCCGTCACCCACCCGGACCTTCCCGGGCACGAGGCACATGCTGGGGTTGGGGGCCACTGCCACGTGGACAGTTTCCAGACACGCCTGAAAACCATGACAACGTCATGCAGTGGCAGGATGGAGTTTGGGGGGAAGAATAAGAGTGTGGTGGTGGGGGGAGGGGGACGGGGAGCTCCAAACTGGAGGAGGCCGAGGAAGGCTGGCCGTGTTTCTCTGGATGGTTAGCACAGCAGGCGGCTTCAGCACGGCACCCCCGAGGCTGGCGAAAGCCCCCCTCCGACTCCTCACCCAGCCCATTTTCCATAATAACCTGCCACCACTCAAGAACTGTGAATCCAATACCTGCCAGTTTATTGACCCCCATTGGACCGTACATGCGTGTTAAAGCTCAGGGTCTCTTCCCCAGTGTCATGTGCTTTGTGTCCAAAGAGACACAAGCACCTGCACTGGGCTGAAGGAGCTGCAGCAGACCAGGCACAGATCCCAGGATCAGGGTTTCGGGCGAAGCCACAGGGCAGTTCCCAGCTCCCCTTTTCAGTTTCATGTGCTTTGATCCTGAAGAATCCAATACAGGTGCCAATTTAATTTTGGACATCAACTTCCCTTTTTTCTTTAACTCCTGAGCAATTTACATAATTTGCATGGGGGGGGCTAGATTTATTAGGGCTTCCTCCAGGGGCCAGGTGGCTCCATGGCCAACCCCACCTGGCCATGCAGCTGGGGCCCGGCTTTCAGCACAGCAGGTGGCTCGCCCGACTGCACAGGGGTGCTTCCCTGCCACCCCCTCTTGCAGCTGGAATCAGAGTGTGGGAGCTGCGGGTGCTGGGGCCTGCAGGCAGGGGTGACCCCTGAGGATATCACATGGGGCAAAGCTCACCCCACGTGGAAGAGGCCTGAGAGCCGTGTCCACAGACTGCAGGAGATGAGGCCTCAGGGTGAATTCCTCACCCAAGAGGGACCTTAAAAATAGGAAAAAGTAACTGATGCAGGGAAGGAGAGGAAAAAAAAAACAACGATTCAGCTTTTATAAACATTCACAGACCTTGAAAATATGGACCCCTCTTCTAGAACAACAAAAACCGAACAGCAGGTTGTTTTCCTACAAGGCTTGCTTTCTTAACATTAGTGACAGAGCAGTAAAGAGTGGCCAGCCTGCCCGCCTCAGCTCACAGCAGCTCCTGGCGGGGGGACTCATCCCCAGCCCCTGAGGCCAGTGGACACCCTGGAGAAGGACCCTGGGCTGAGCTGAGGACAGCCATGGGGGAGGTGGGGAAATCCCTCTTCTCCGGGATCTCTTCTGTGCACCCCGGGATGTTTCAGTGGACTTGAGGCTGATGTGGGGAGCTCGCCTCCTAAGCTTGCAGGCCACACGCCCAGAACCCCACAGTGTGTTCCCAGCCCCTGGGGAATTAAGCCTCCTTGGTGAGGGACCTTCTCTGCTGCCTGGCTCCACGTACCTGGGGAGCACCTGGGGAGCACCTAGGGAGCAGAAGGCAGGACTAGGTCTCCTGCGCCTCAGTGCTGGCTTCCCTTTAACAATAAAAGAAACATAAACCACTGCCCCCAATTTTGTCCTCTAAAGCATCCTTTAGAACTTGAACATCATTGAAGGTGCTGAGGGGTAGTGGAACGTAGGTTTTACCTCCGAAGAATTTCTTGAGTTTATCATAAACAGCAAATGGATAAAGCGCTTTGTAATGACAACAACTCAGGTTGTTTGCATCAGGGCGCTTTGATAAGCAATGCACAAATTTTACTTCATCCTTTGGAAAGATTTTCATCTTCTTTTCCAGGGACGGGGAATCTCAGCAGATCCTGAAGTGTTCTGATGAAGCCCAAAGAGCAGGAGCTAAGGTAGCAGGTACACCCCGTAACTCAGAACAACGCGGCTTAAAGACAAAGCAGGCGGTCAGCACATGAATCACAATTTTACAAAGGAAAGGTAACATATCATTACAAAAACCCTCACCATATAACTCAGGAGTGGAGTCAATTGTATTTAAAGTAAATTCTTTCCATATTTGCCAAATGAAAAACAGTTTATCAGGAATGTTGATGTAGTAGAAAAACCGGAAGACTGGAGTTCATTACATTAACACTGTGACTAAGGAGAGAGCTTTAGTTGTGAGATTAAACAATGCCTTTAAAAACCAGGATTCCTTGAGTGCAATTAGGAGGTGCTAATTCCACAGTGAGTTAGAGGCTCCCGAGGGAGGACCAGCAGAAGAGGATGGCAAGTCCAGCCGGGGCAGAGGGGACCACAAGCCTTTGTGGTGGCAGTGCATCCACCAGGGTACAGCCAGCCCTGCTTGCCACCCACCCGTGCTAACGCCCGAGACGCCCCTTCTCCTTCTGCCTCCCGCGTCCTCTTAAACCAGCTCTACAACTCAGCGCCAGGGGATGCACAGCTGACCTCAGGGTATGATGAACAGGCCAGGGAGATAGAAATCAGCTGCTGGCTGCGCCTCCATTCCGTGGACGATGGAATGAGAATGGGACTGGACATGTCTCTGCCTGTTTCCAGAAATGCCCCAATCAAATACTGGGTCCAAGGGCAACACAAGGAACATAAAATTTTAAAAAGGGGAATCTTCTCAACCTGAAACTTTTCATAATTAAAAAAAAATAGAAACTTTTAATGCCTAAGGTGTCTGTTAGAATTAAATGAATTTAATATAAGTTTGTTATCAACTTTAACACAAGATTCTACACCTATTTGTAAGTTTCTTCTAGAGAGTGTGTAGAATATTGCAACTACTGGCAGTGCATTTCTTAACACGTTAATGGTTTATTTTTGTGCCACCAGCCTGGGCAGAATTCTATTTGGTGCTTTAGCTTCCTGGCTTTCTCAAACAAAAGTAGCAATGAAAATGACACCTTATATTTACGTAACAACTTTTAAAACATCATCTCATCTGATCCTTCAAATGATGCCTCAGGGAGCTATGGATTATTTTTATCCTATTTTTAATGGGAGAGGAAATTGAAGAAAGAAAACCACACACCCTTGATTATTCAGGGGTTGTGGTAGAACCCTTCTAGCTTCTAAATTCTAACTCCCAATCATAGGCACTTCCCACAACAGTCATAAATGGTGGGGGCAGGGAGACTGGGGGGCTGGTCCACTCAACAGAACTGTCACAAGCCATTAAATGCGAAATGAACAAAGCTATGCTAAAGAAAGTTCAACAAATGAAAGTCATTAGTTTTTTCCTTCTCCTTTTTGCTCTTTTTTTTTACTTTTTCTACACTTGACCTTCTCCTGTCTTAACACTTGTTTTAAATTACAGATATGTAATCAAGTACTCTATCAGTGACATTTTTGAGGGGATAATCTTGAGGTTAGCAGATTAACCCCTGAAAAGAAACATGCAAGAAAACCTCAAACCCTAAGGATTTGGGCACCACGCCATCAAATTGTTTCATAGAACATGGGTATAAATATACAAATAAGTAGTTGGCTAAATTATGTGCACTATTGAAAATTATCAAACACGTGCATGATTGCTGAAAAAGCTTACTAAATGTCTTCCCTCCCACAATTCAAATATAACTCAAACCTGTGATTAAAGCTACAATCTGTTTCCAATAAATAACTCACATCACAAACTGCCTTTCAATTACTGAATTATCTGCACTATTGGCCATTATCAGACTATGTTATTAACTGGACAATGGAAAAAGAGTAATTTGGATTCCACCTTAAAGGTCTTTTCCCCCCTCTTTCCAATTAACACTGCTGGCCACAGGCAATTCTCAGACTACTTGGCCTGACAATTTTGCTTTTACTGCTCAGTGCCAAGAATACCTAGAAAATTATCTACTAATTATCTGGCATTATCTATGTTGGTTCATGTCTAAAGAGCGGCTCATCTAATTACAAGCCCCTTTGCTATTTTCCTCTAAAGTGTGGGTTTAAGGGAGAATTTCTCCAAAAGCATTTGCACTAAAGGCTGGTAATTATGTGCTTTGAATTCTTCTGAGAGTGTCCTCTCAGATACCAACAACAAACAGAGTTACTCAAAGGATGCTCTCACACTAGGTAAGCTGTAAACCATAATTACGTCTTGACATTTCCAGTGTTTTCTTCTACTGGACAATTAGCAAACACTGTGTTAAATCATCCCTAGCATTCTTGAGAGAAGTATGAACTCTTTCACCTCTTCTAAAATCCTCATGGATCCTTCTGCAGGCTAAACATATTGAAAGAGTAAAAAGCTAGTTCACTATAAGCAGGTGTTTCTTGAAATAAAATTTGTGTTTACATTGGTGTGGCCTCTAATCTTCCACAGTACTTTACTGAGAACATAAGGAATTGCAAAAATGTAAGTGATGAGTAGGTTATATTGATAACTGAATTTGTGTGATCATTTTAAGCATTTAATATGAGCAAGTAAAAACGGAACTTCATTATCCCAACCATGGCAAGAAGTCCTGGTGGGAAAGCTAATATACGAATTTAATAATTAAATTTCTAGGGAGAAGATTGATACCACAATGATATGTTGGGGTGGGGGAAGGCAAGTAATATTTTTAAGTAAATACAAACCAAATAAAGTATGGTTCGAATACATTTTTTTCCTGAGTCCTTTGAGAGTAACTTCCTGACTTGATGCTCCATCACATTTAATCCCCAAATTTGCATTTTTTTTTCAAAGAAGACATTCCCCTACACAACCAAAGTACAACCATGAGATCAGGGAGTCACAGGGAATGAAAGCTTGGTGTATATGAAATGTTTGCAAATAAATTTAATAATGAAGAAGGCAGGAAGTCCACCTTGATTCATTTCTACTTTCTAATCCTTGTAAATTATTTAAGTTTTAACAGTTGTCTCAATGATACCATTTTAAACAAAAGAATCTACTTTAGAACAGTGTGTTTCATTTAGTTGCAATGTTTCTTTATTCTTCTTTGGTCTTTCCTTGGTTTTGATGAATGTGGCGTTTGTGAAGATTTCAGACCATTTATTTTGCAGAATGTCTCTCGGTTTGGATTTATCTGAAGTGCTCAAAGCCATGTAAATGTCCCCATCATCATCGAACTTCCTATTGCTTTGGGCGCTGATTGGCCTGTGTTTGTGCTCATGGTTTCTTATTTTATTCCAGGTGAACATTAGAGTTGATTTTACTATTTTTTTATGCTAAATTAGTTAGCGATTCCTTTGTCCTGTTTACCTTGTCTTCTTCATCCTTGAGCACTTGGCTGTTTTCTTCTACAAGATGCCCCAGGCTCGTCTTTCCTTTCCCTGGCCCTGGAATCAGCCATTTCCACAGGGATCTGGTTCCTGTCAATGAACATGGTCTTGAGAAGGCAAAATCTAGGTACAAGGGGGTTCGTTGCTTTGGGGGAATTAGTACTCTCTGCCCCTCTCAGGGATCGGAGCTACGTGTGAGCACACATACACGGCACCCACTACACACGTATGATGCAGGCACACCCTCATTTATTCTGTATCTAAATTTATCAACTCCATGATACAGCTGATTTCCAATCTCAGGGCACAGGATGGCTCTCGTTTTCTCCCTTTCCCCATTTAACTCCTGTCTCCAATACCTAGAAAGCTGGCCTCCGTTCTGCCTAACATTTATTTGATTGACCTCCTGGCATGGAGGTCTCCAGTTTCCAGCCCCGGTGACTGCCCGGGAAGGTGTCTTCCGCCCCCTGCTCAGCTCCTGGCAGCCCACCGGGCCGTCTTTTCAGGGGCACTTCCCACTGCCCAGCTGGAATGCAACCACCGAAGCCCAGCTGCGAACCCCATGGGTGTTTCCCACCTGCTCACAGCCTGCAGCCCATGCCAGGCCACTCTCTGCCCACTGGACGGACACCCCCCAACTTGGGCTCAGACACCCCACGTGGCCTCTGAAGCCCCTAGACTCCTTCCTGTGCCACATACTTCACGGCAGGCCTAGAGACAGAGGGAAGGAAGAGAAGGGACAGAGAAGAGGAAGAGAAGGAAGAAGAGAATACATACTCGATGTTTGCAGGCAAAATTCTGGATGATTCCATTTCAAAGGGAAACAAAGTGTAAATATTACTACTGGATATGGTTTTCCCACACAAGGCCCCTTCTGTATTATGCAATCTATTTTCATTCCTAATTCTTAATATACAGAACTTGAGTGTCCAACTAATTATTGTTATTATTATTATTATATTATCATTACTGGTGGTGAAACACAACAGAGACTTTAAGATCTCTCCTCTCCTCTCCCTAAAGACAAAATTGTGGCTACAATTCCTCAGAGGAGGCAAATGTCACTTCTTTCCCAATAACGTGTTGGCAGTGGTGAACTGGGAAACTTTGTGTTTCAGGGTAGAGTGACGGCCAGAGCTTTGTTGGGAAGCTGGCAGGTTAAATAGGATTTTCACAAGCCTCCTGCATCTCCACTGCCTGGGCTATTCACGGGACCCCTGCCTGACCTCCAGACTCAGGGCCAGCGGACTACAAACGGTTACCTCCAACTCACCCTCTAAGAGCCTCTGACGTGCCGAGTTTAGACAGCACTCTCAACTTCCCCTCCTGCCACCCTCCTCTCGCCCCATCTCACCAAAGTGCATCATCTTGGACCCTGAGCTGCCCAAGTCAACATGCTGGGGTCACCTCTTTTCATCATCCCTCGATTTCATGCCATCATGGAAACAGACTTCTCCAGAACATGTTCTTAGACTTTCCACTTTTCTCCATCTCTACTAATTTTCATGATATTTCTGGACACTCTGATTTCTCTCCTGGAGGCCTCCTATTGCCTCCCCAGCCACTCTCCCTGCTTCCACTCACACCTGCCTTCAGGCTCCACATAGCACACAAAGAACTCAGGTAAAATTAAAATCCAATCATGTGTCTCACTGCTTAAAAGCAGCCAAAGAGTTTCTAATATACTCAAGTAAAATAAAAACTTTTGATTCTTATATGACGAAACTAAAAGCGTTGACTATCAAAAACATTATCCTCTCATACCTTCATATTGGGACCCCTTTTGTTGAAAGCTTCAGAAATATGTACAGATGAATAAAAACACAGAATAGGCAAACATGAAAAAATAACCCCTAATTCCAACCTCCCTTGAAGCAAGAAGTCATCAGTCTTTCGACACGGTTTTGGTCAATTATATGAAATTTTGCTAGAAATTTCTGGGAGAATTTTTGGTCTCCTGATTCAGGTTTCACCTCTTCCTGCTTGCCCTTTTATCTTCTATTCCACCTTGAATGCATTTGTGATGGCTGGAGCTGCAGCAGTCATTTTGGGACCATGAAGGAAAGGCTGAGAGTCTCCCAGAAAACATATCCCTGAAACTGAGGCATCATTAAATTAGCACCAGTAACTACCTACCTTCATCTTCAGACTTACCCATGCAGGAGAAATCTATCCCACAGGTATCTGACCTACTGTACTCAAGTCTTAGTTGTTTGATAAGTGCATTTGATGCACCTGTCTTATAAGGCCCTGCATTCTCTGTCCCATGATGGTCTTCTGACTTCATTTCTTTCTACTCCTTGTTTACTCACTTTATTTTTTCTCACGCTTATCTCAGCATGCCCACCCCACCACAAATACACACCAACACTCATCTGTAGCCCGTCTCCCTCTTCCCCTTTCTCCATAGAACTTCTCACCTGAATGGTTTTAATGTTGGCCTTTTAATTACCTGACTCTTAATGGTAGAACGTAAACTTATGGAGGTAGGCAGCTTGTCTGAGTTATTCTCACTGAGTGACCTAGGACAGCAGCGACAGACACGTAGGAAACATTTGCTGAATAAATGGCATAGAGAGATCCAATTCTCAGTCATGAGACCCATGAACATGGTATATTGTTATAATAGTCTTTGAAATTTGCCAATGAAAAACATAGCACTCATATGGAGATGAAATATTTGGGATTTTATGGCTAGTGCGTTCTTTCCCTGCAGTACCAATGGGAAGAAAACTTAAAAATAGGTGCTGCTGGGCGAGGATGGAATGCAAAGGCCTGCTCTGTTTAATTTTGTTTGGTTTTGTAATTTATTGTTTTTGTTCTTATCATTTGTTCATTTTTCTCTTTATCCTTCATTATTCAGAGAGATTTTTGAGAGGAAGAATAAGCCATTTGTATTTTCTGATATTTTAGAATTAAACTATTTCATCTTTGTTACTTCTGTAGCCATTTCATTTTTCCCATCTATGTTTTATTTACATTAATTATTTATTTGTTTAACCTTATTATTTATATCAAAAATAGAGTTTTCATTTTTAATCTTTTTGTCTCCTTTTAAATGTTTATGGTCCTTAGTTTTATTGTGCTTTTTTGTTTGTTTGTTTACATTATTGCTTTTTTCTGGATTCTTCAGATTTATCTTTAGCTCTTTTATTAAATTACCACTTTTCTCCTCAAAAATTTAGTTAGAAATATATCTCCAATTTCTATTTTTGCTCCACTTTATAAAAATCACATGAACAAAGTTATTTATTTGTCATTCTACTACAATATTTTCATCACTTCTTTTATTGTTTTCTCCTTAGTCTCAAGGTTATTTAATAATGGATTTGGTGATTTCTAAATAAATGGGAAAGCAGTTTTTTGACTTTGAGTTGAGAAAACACAGTATGGTGTTGAGATTTTAGAATGAATTGGCTTTTCTTTTGTCATCTAACTTCTGTTCTACTTTTTGTGACCAAAATGAGAATATTTAGTGTGTATTCTCTATTTATTGAGTATAAATTTCTATCTTTGTTATTGACAATGTTATTCAAGTTTTCTATACCTTTCTTTATGTCCTCTCAATATTAACATACCAGTTTATTTAAAAGTTATGTAAGATTAATGTACTGATCATTTCCCCACCCTGTCAGTTCAATTTAAAATTTCAAAGTTATCCTTTTAAGTATGAAGAGTTTTGCAGTTTCTAATTAGTTGTTCTTTACCAGTATATGATGGAACTTTTTTGTCCTTTGTAATTTTTTCTTTGAATTCTATTTTCCCTGATAATAAATTGCTTATTTACCCAGTTACCTTAATTTTTCTGGCTGTAATAAAAGGGTTAAATCTATTTCCATATCTTTAAATTTAATATATGCTTTCTTTCTATTAAAAATCTGTGTCATTTAGAAAACAAATATTTTTTAAAGTCCAACTTGCAAAATTCTCTGCTTCCTAAAAACTATTTGGAATTATTGCAATTATTTCTCTTATTTTACAATGTATTTTCTATTCATCGTGCTTCCTTTTGGCTTCCATTTTCCTCTTTACATACCTTCCATTGTGTAAATCATTTCTCTTTTTTGATGGTTTGAAAATGAGTTATTTCTGTGTTTATTTTTGGAGGTTATTAATTAATTGCTTATTTATTCATTATTTTTTAAGGCCATCTTCTCCCACCTTCATATGCTTATAAGTCACCTGTTAAAATCCATGTTGAGACTCAGCGAGTCGGGGTGGGGCCAGAGATCCTGAGCGTCCCACCCTGTCCCCCAGGCTGTGCTGCGACTCACGGGCCACGCTTGGCGCAGCATGATCGAAACAACCAGCTATTTGTCTCAGGTCACCACGAATTTATTGATCTTAACTAATGTTCACTTTCTCTATAATGTTTACAGCTCACTAATATCTTCCTTACCCCCAAGTTAAGCAAGGACTAGACACGTTCCTCCTTCTGTTCGCTCTTCTCCCTGTCCGCCTCCTCCCACATTACTAGGATGTGGAGCTTCAATTTAAATCAAGATTAGCTGTATTCGTTTCTTTACTAACCTCATGTCTCACCGTTTGTGTTTTCCCCAGGACTCGTTTTTATTCTTGCTTTTTGGGAATAAACTTTCTATTCTAAGTTTATTTATAAATTAAAAAAAAAGAGAATATTTTTATTCTATTCCATTCTAAGATACTCTATGTCTGAAGATATCTTTATTTAAACCTAACATTTAAATGCACTTTTAGATTAGTTAGGCTTCAAAATCCAAAGTTCTTTTTCTTTTCTTGCTTTAAAGAACTTGTGGTTTCTCCAGATCCAATATTACATCTTGTCAAATGTTATTTCTGGACCTATTGAAATGTTCATGTGGCTTTTTCCTGATCGGTTAGTGTAATCGATTATATTGATGGATATTTGTATATTAATCAAATTCCCAGTCAATTCACAAGGTGTTTTACCCTTTTGGATGGTATAAGATTGGATTGATTAAAATATTGTTAATAGTTTTGTGTCTACATTCATGAGGCATATTCGACTGCAATTTTCTTTTCTCGTAATGGCCTTGTGTGGTTTGGTTTTAGGCTTACAATGAATTTATTAAATAAGGCTTCTTCCTTTATTTTCTGAATGTGTGCCTATAGGATAAACACACACATTGAATGTGCAAACAGATTTAGTATTTTCTAACTTCTGGTCTAAACAGCGTTTATATCATTTAAAAATATGCCCTCCTTATATCTAGCAACATTCTTTGTCTCAATACTTCTATTATTAATTTAACCACATCTCATTATTTCTCATTATTTAGTGTGTGACTGATAAGTATGTTTCTGTGTTTTTCTGTCATTCTGTTAACGTGTTTATTTTTAAAATGTGCTTCTTATAAAGAATATGTATTTGGGATTTTTTTGTCCAGTATCTACCAATCATCACTGTTCTTCCTTTCCTTATTTTATATATATTTACTAGACTTTATATTTTAGAGTAGTTTTAGTTTCACGGTAACTTGAAGAGATGCTACAGATAATTCCCATATGGTCTCTCCAAAACCAGATTTCCGTATTATTAACATCTTGCATCAATTTGGCGCATTTGTTACAATTAATGAACCAATTTTGATGCATCACTATTAACTAAAGTTCCTGGTTTACATGAAGGCTCGCTGTTTGCATGCTGCAGTTCTGTGGGTTTTGACAAATGTATAATGTCACGTGTGCTCTGTTACAGATTTACAAAATAGTTCCATCCCTGAAAACTGCCTAACCTCCAGCTTGCTACCACCTCCCTCAGAGCCCCCGGCAACTCCTAGTGTTTTTAGTACTTTACATCATGGATATGAAGAATTATTTTAGTTATACCTCTGTACGTTTTTTTTAACGACTACTTTAGAGATTACTTTATAATATGCGTCCTTAACTTATTTCCGTCTACATTAAAAATGTTGCACTATTTCCCCCAAATGTAAAAGCTTTACAAAAGTGTATTTTAAGTTACTACACCCAACCCTGTCTGCTGGTCAGTATACATTTTCAGTTCTAAATACACTACAGAACCCACGCTCTTTTGCTTACATATTTATTTTAGCAGCTACTAATGTTTAAGGGAAGTAGACATAAAGGTATATAACTATATGATCATTTCTTTAATGCTCTCTCTGGCATTCTGCATTCCTTTAGAACTGTGTGAGTTTTAATGGGCTGGTAGCACGAAGTAGGAAACCTGGCTTTGCAGAAACAACAGGGATTCCCAGGCGCATGGTGTCTGGGCGGGGAGCTGGCTTCCTCCAGGGCCGCCAGTGACCGGCTGCCTGGGGGTCCTGGGGTCCCACCACTGGGCCATGTCCTCTCTGACCTCTTCTGGGTGCGGTGACCCCAGCCTCCAGCTCCTCCCTGTGACTTTCTCTAACTCCTGCCGCAGCGCGTTTCTCTTCATAAGGCCTCCAGGAAGGTGGAAGGACCCGCCTCATTCAAATGGGCCACCCTTCACTGCGCAGTGGCAGCTTCCAGGGGTCCTATTTACAGCGGGCTCACACCTGCAGGCACGGCCATCGCGACCAAGGACATGTCGAGACTGGGATGCAGAACTCACTCCTCAAAATCCACCCTAGCATCTGACAGTCCACTCAGCCTACAGAACTCCTTTTCTGGGTCTTGTAAGGAGATTTGCTGGTAACGAATTCTCTGTGCTTTTTATGTCCAAGAATGTTTTTATTGCACTTCCTTTTTGAAGGAGTATTTTCCTGGATACACTGTTTTTCTTTTTTCTTTTTCCCTTTCTCCTGTCAGGCCTCTAATAGTGCTTTTCCACTCTTTCTGGCTTCTATCATTTCTAAAAAGTTCAATTGCATTCTGCTGCCTCCGACTGTGCACTAGTTCCCCGCCCTCAAGATTCTCTCTGAACCTTTAACTTTCAGCAGTTTGATTATAATGTAACCAGGTGCCTTTTCTTGGTATTTATCCTGTGTGGGCTTCACTGTGCTTGTTGGATCCCAGGTTTGCTGTTTCTTGCTAATTTTAGAAAATCGTTGGTTATTTTCTCTTCAAATATTTTTCTCCCTTTCTTTCTCATCTTCCTCTCTCTCTTCTCCTCTTGGGTTTACTATTCACATGTATATTTGGCCACTGGGTCTCAGATGCTATGTTCTATTTTTTTCCCTAATTTTTCTCTACTTATTCTTCTATAGTATTCTTTACCATCTTCTGATAAGCCCTTTGAACAAATTATTTAGTACGGGTAGCTTTTAATTTCTCATATATCATATGTTTGTTTTTTATAGTTCTAATCTCTCTGCTGTGATTCAGCAGTTCATGACACTCGTGTTACTTTGTCCCCTAGATGATTTAACATACTGCAAATAGCTGTTTTCATGCCTTTGCCTTGTTGTATAGACTATTTCATCTCTTGATAATGGTTGGTATTTCTTGCTGTCTTGTATGTTTTACACCTTTTTTTCTGTTCTGTATGATGAACCGTAGACCCTGAGCTGCATCTCACTATTCCTAGGAATATGTACCCATTGCTTGTGTCATACCCTCAGAGTGTGCCTGCACTGGGCTGCTGGGCTTGACCCCGCCAGGATGCTACTTGAACCCTCTGTGCCTCTCAGGTGCTTTAACCCTTGTGCCACTCAAGTGCTTTAACCATCGGTGTGGCTCAGGTGCTTATCCTTCAGTGCTGCTCAGACTTGCATCAGAGCAGCCTCTAGGCTTTTCAGAGTGCTCCTGCTGCCCCCAGCTGCACACAGCTGCTCCCACATGCCACAATAGTGCCCATGTCCCCCCTCCAGCTGACCTCCTTCCTGATTTATGCAGACCATGGAACTTGGGTGGGCTTCCTCCATTTCTCCTGGTCTCCCCTCACCCCGCACAGCCCTGTGTGCCCATCTCTCAGGGCTATTTCTCTGACCTGGGTCTTTCTCCCAATCAGCAGACCTGTGGGACAAATTGGCAAGGGGGTGCCGAGTGCCCCTGGATATAGGCTCAAGGCGTTCTTAAACGGTTAGGGTAGCCCATGTTCAGATTTCAAGAACTCGTTATCATTAACATTTCAGTTGTTTGCTCCTAAACTGCTTTTATGGCGGCCACACTTTCCTGCCATTCCAAGCCGAAGGTGAAACACTTTGAATGTCCTGTGTCTCATTCAGGAGCTGGTCATCCTTCAGGTTTCACTTCACCAGGTTGTCTCACAACCTTCTTCTCCGGTAGACGGTGCTGCCATTCTCCCAGACAGCTGCTTGTTGACGAGTGTGGCTCTGAGCTGGTCTCTCTTCACTTACAGATTCCAGGCTGGCATCACCTCCTCGTTGACTTACTTGTGTACAATCCCCTGTTCTTGCCACTAACTCCCTGTTATCATTTGCTTTGTAGCATTTTTATAGTGTTATGTAGAAATTAATTTATGTCTGCCATCCCACTAGACTATAAGCTTCATGAACTCCAGGACTTTGTGTGGTTTTAGCCACTACTGTATCACCAGAGTGTCAGGCACACAATAAGGAATCAATCCCTTTTGCAGTATCATCAATGGCTACAAATAATTCAATACGAAAAGTCAAGTATTGTAGTTAATATGGGTAGATAGACAAAATTTCCATTGAATTGGGAATGTACTGAAGAATACAAGGACAATTGACAACATTTAAAAATCAGAGTGGATTCATCAAATGAAACGTACAGGCTGTACGTGTGCTGTGTCTCATTTAGTAGCTCAAGTGCTTAATTCACACTGAAATGCATGTAAAAATTATATATGTATATATATACACATATAATCTCGCATCAGTTGGTTTTTATACATGTACAATGAATTCCTCATTCTACATATCATTTTTATATTTCACTTCAATGAAAGAACTGTTTTCCCTATGTCTAAAGGTGCAAGGTATATTTTAAAGAAGAACGGGTTATTTCATCCTTATTCTGATTATATTTTTATATATTTGAGATTTTATTCTTCACCAGAGTATAAAGTCCCTCTTTGTCCCATGTGATTTTTCTTACCTTAAAATTTATTTTGTTTGATACAAAATCTTCAGCAAACCTGTTGTGCTGGTTTGAAAAGATTTATGTACCCTAGAAAAGTCATGTCTTAATCCTAATCCAATCTTGTGGGAGCAACAGTTTCTCTTAAAGCCTATTTAGTATTGTATAATGGAAACTTTAATTAGATCATCTCCATGGAGCTGAGATTCACTCAAGAGTGGGTGTTAAACTGGATTAGGCAGAGACGTGTCTCCACCCATTCTAGGTGGGTCTTGATTACTTTATTGGAATCCTATAAAAGAGAACAGCAAGAGAGAAAGCCAGGAGATTCTGAGAGAGCAGAGAATGGCACAGCCATGAGAGATAGAGAGCCCATCTCTGGCTAGTGACCTTTGGAAATGAAGAAGGAAAATGCCTCCCAGGAAAATTCATAAAGCAGGAAGCCTGGAGTGGAAGCTAGTAGATGCCATGTTCGCCATGTGCCTTTCCACTTGAGAGAGAAACCCTGAACTTCATCAGCCTTCTTGAACCAAGGTATCTTTCCCTGGATGCCTTACCTTGGACATTTTATAGACTTACTTTAATTGGGACATTTTCTTCGCCGTAGAACTGTAAACTAGCAACTTATTAAATTCCCCTTTTTAAAAGCCATTCCATTTCTGGTATATTGCATTTCAGCAGCTAGCAAACTAGAACAACTGTCATCCTAAATTATATGTAGTTCATACTTAAGGGCCAAATATCTTTATATTTAACCTTAAAATTTCATTTCATTTTAAATGTCTGTCTTAGAAAAGAAGTATTATTTGTTAATACAGTAAGAAAATGTGCACCTTTGGTTCTTTAAATTTAAACATTTAATAATTCTAGCAATCAATTCACTTATTATGTAATATTTTATTTATTAGGCTTTTTTCTCCTTCTCATTTCCTTCCTTCCAATACATAAGCCAACTTTTTACCTGTTATTGTAAAAGTAGTCATTTTTATTGCTATTTTTCGGGAACTTATGCCTCACTTATTGACACAAACTGAAACACCCTCACTGTGTATGTCACTTCAGATCAGACAATACTAGATCTATTTTTGCTCCCTGTTCCAACCCAACTCTTGGAGAGCTTAGTTCGGGCACAGAGTTAGACATGAATTTGGAGGGGGCCCTAGGAAGAGAAGATTTGTCCAATGGCAGCCGGTTGGGAAATGGAAGTGACAGCCCCAGGGGGCGGGGGTGCCCGGGGTTAATGGGCTAGTACAAGGCATGAGGGCAGAGTTCCAGCAGGGTGTCCTGACAGGGCTGCAGTTTGTCATCGACAGTGACCAAGGGGGTGGTCCACTGCCATGTTCATGAGGCCATCTGTCCGTTCCTCCCCACTGCCCCATAGGCCTGCTGACCTTTAACCCTGCCTCAGTCATTGGGTGGGGGGGTCTCACACTTCCCTACACTTCCTCATTCATTATTTCCCCTCTTCCGTACTGGTTTCAATTAGAGTGTGAGCTCACAAAGTTTGACAAGGATGCTATTTCAATTTTGAAGCATACAAATCTGGACAGTAAGAGTATTTTTGTTTTTTTCTTTGTTTGGTTTTTGTATGCTTGATTATTTTATATGGAGTTTCCTGATAAGAGTTGCACTGGAAATTCAAAATTCAAATATTTAAAAAATTTACTTACAAGTTAGAGCTATGCATGAAATCTGTGGTGAATATTCACTGCCTTACCTGTAAAATGTGAATTCTATCTAATACCTATCACATACAGTTAAAATATATACATTTATTGAGGAATCCATTGATTTTAGAAATATATTTCTGGTTCCAATAAGTAACAAAGGCTGCTAAATTTAGAATCTCTTCTAACCCTTGGATACAAATGGAACAAGGATCAGCACCAAAATGTTACCTGGAAGAATACTATGACCTCTGGTGTCCTGCGAAGGAGAAACTAACTATCCAAAGCTAGCAGAGGCCTCGTCCCCGCTCACACTCACTCACACTCACAGCAGGCAAAGGGCAGCGGTAGACAGAGAAGAGCGGTAGGCAGAGAAGAGGATGTAGAACACACAACTCACCAAACTGCCCAGAGCTCGAGCGTCCACCTAAAGAGACCAGAAGAGTCTCAGACAGCCTGCGCTGGTTTGAAACCGTGATGCACCCCAGAAAAGCCGTGCTCCTCCAATTCCACCTTGTAGGTGCAGACCTGTTGTGGGTGGGGCTTTGATTAGGTGATTTCTATGGAAAAATGACCCTGCCCACTCAAGGTGGGGCTTAATTAACCTACTGGAATCCTTTAAAAGGAGAACACTTTGGAGAAGGATCAGACAGAGGCATTTGGAGATGCTTGGAGAGCCAACATAGAAAGCCACTGGATTCAGAAACTGAAAACAATGCGATCTAAGAGCCAAGGGCCAGGAGGAGCCAGCTACATGCCTTCTCAGTTGACTGAGAAATCCCAGACATGATTGGCCTTTCATAATTGAAGGTATCTTCTTGTTAATGACTTAATTTGGACATTTTCATGGCGTTAGAACTGTCAACTTGTAACTTAATAAATCCTCTTTGCAAAAGCCAATTCATTTCTGGTAAATTGCATTCTGGCAATTTTAGCAAACAGAAACAGATTTTGGTATCAGAGAAGTAGTGTCCTGCAAATATCTTAAAAAGCCAGAAACAGCTTTATACCTGGACAAGCCCTGACAGTCAATAAATAACTGAAATGTTATTCAATAAATGACTCCAGACTTTGAAATCTAACGGGGTATGTCCTGTAGGTTGTCAGAATTGTTTGGGTCTGGTGATCCCTGTTATCCTTCCAATTTCTTCTTATGGCAATGGGGATTTTAATCCTATGATTGTCTTCCTTTTTCTAAGGATATTTAGAAATATCCTTAGATATTTCTAAGCAGATGACTTGTTCTAAGTTTCACAGGGCCATGGCCAGAGGATAATTTTGCCTTAGAACAAGACCATGTCTGTAGCTGATTTTGATGAGATTTTGTACTGTTTTTGTGACCCTCCCCATTCAAGGTGGGGCTTAATTACCTTACTGGAGTACTTTAAAAAGAGAACATTTTGAAGAAAGCTCAGACACAGATGCTTGGAGGTGCTTGGAGAGCTAACATAGAAATCAGCTTCTGGAATCAGAGGCTGAAAGCAACAGAATCCAGGAGCAAAGGACCAGGAGATGCCAGCCACGTGCCTTCCCAGCTGACAGAGAAACCCCGGACACGATCGGCCTTTCTTGAGTGAAGGCATCCTCTTGTTGATGCCTTAATTTGAACATTTTCATGGCCTTAGTACTGTAAACTTGTATTTAATAAATCCCCTTTGAAAAAGCCAATCCATTCTGGTATATTGCATTCCGGCAGTCTTAGCAAACCCAAATACAGTCTGTGCCCCGAGGGACTGAGGAATTGCCAAGTAGGTCATAAGAAGGTTCTTGGAAAGTGTGCTGCTCAGAGAGGCCCCTCCGAAGAAGAGGAGTTCTTTGAAATGAGGAAATTCTCATTGAGGCTGGGGAAGAAGATAATGAAAGCAAAGAATTAGAAGTTACACAAAAATCAAAGTGACCACTTAGTTTTAAATTGCACTACCCCACTGCCAGTGAAGGGATGCTCTAGGTTAAAAGTCATGGGAACCGCCGATCTGCTCTCCCCGCTGCCCCGTTCCCCCACCCACCTGCTTGGCTCACTTGCTGTTGCTGTCCAGTCTAAGCATGACAAGGATAAACAAAAAATAAATGACTAAAACCAAAAAACAAGACCTGAAACTTTTCAGAATGGAAGATTTCAAACATACATACGCACATGCACTCACACACAAAAAGAGCCACAGAGCAGAGAAAACTTCAATACTATACCAATAACTAAATAAAAATTCAATTATTTATGCAAAGGCATATATAATAAATATCATGAATCAGATTTCTAAAATTTCTAACTATTTCTAAAAGATACTATCTCGGGGTGCTGTCCAGAATACAGCATTAGGTGCATAAAGCTAGTTATAGAAAGTCATGATTTTTATGCTATACGCTGTGTAAGAAAGGACATGAAAGAACAGGCATATTTGCATATTTTTTGAAAATGTGCATCTGTGTGTGGTGCTCGTGGTGTGCATGTGGTGTGCGTGTGGGGTGCATGTGTGTGCATATGCGTGCAGTGTGTGTGTGTGTGTGTGTGATGTGTGGTGTGTATGGTGAGTATGATGTGCATGTGTGGTGTGTATGGTATGTGTGGGGTGGGGGTGCATGTGTGTATGTCATATGTGCACATGTGTGTGTTGTGTGCATGGTGTGTGGTGTGCGTGTGTGTGGGTGCATGTGGGATGTGTGTGCATGTGGTATACATGCATGCGGTGTGTGTGGTATGCATGTGGTATGCATGTATGTGTGGTGTGCATGTGTGTGTGGTGTTTGTGGTGTGCATGCGTGTGTGCATATGTGTGGTGTACATGTGTGTGGGTTGCACATGGGAGGCGAGTGGATGCGTGTGCATGCACTTATGCTTGTGTATCTGGAATCCTCTGACTTTGGCCCCCATATCTCTGAATTCTGGACTTGGTTGGCACAGGGATCTGGCCAGTGTCCCCTCCCAGCGCAAGACCTGCATCTCTCCATTCACTTCCTTGGGAGTCGGGTTGTGGTCATGTCTCCAGAAACATTTACATTTTGTAGGTGAAGGAGCTGAGATTCACTGGAATAATGAAGTGACATTAAGAGCATTAAATGTCACAACCCGTGACAACTGGATGCAAATGAGCACCTCGCTAAGCAAGCAAGGAAGAGGGAAAAAAGCCCTGAATATACCTGTTCTTTAAAGTGCAGTCTGCTCAGGAAGTTCTGCAGCCAGGATGGCAGCCAGGAGCTCAGTTTTGGTGACTCTGCTGCCTTCCTCCAGGCACAAAGCAGTCATCTTTTCCAGCTGTGATCGTGCAGTGAAGGGGAGCGAATAGGTTTCCCATTTAGAACTATGTAAATAATTGTTGTGTTTATGCGTTTCCGTTAGATTTTCCTTCCATTTTTCCTTATTCTTTTTACTTTTTCCTCCAATGCCCATGTGATTGACAGGCCAAAGGACAGGCTAAGCCCTGCGAGGCCTCTGCCCCTCTCCCTTCCCTGCACAAACCTGACAAAGGTGCTTTCAGTCCCACGTGAAGCAAGTCCTGGCATTCCTTCCCTGTTGTCACAACAGAGTTAGCAGGCCCTTCTGATGTGGTTTCCAGCTTTCTCATCTCCCGTGGCTTGTCAGGGGATTGCCATCATTTAGAAAGGTACACAGTATTTTGAAAGGATTAGAGGATAAAACACAACTCAATCCTTTATAAAAGAGAGGCAGAGAAGGGGGAGGAAGAGAAACAGCAGATGTTATAGAGCAATTGGACAAGAATGACGCATACAAAGAAAACTAGCGCATGGAGAGACCTCCTTCTCCTGTGAAGCCAAAGTAGGGAGGGGTGGCATTTGATGCATATTTACTGCCACCGAGGATGCGTTTGGCGTGAACGACCTGAAAGTGGATTATGACAATGTTTAAGGTGTCAGCAATAAGGCAGAATCAGGAAACCGCTGGATGTTGTCATCACTTCTACTTTTCCTCAGATACAAGGGAAACAAGTCAAATCAATCATTTTCACCACCTTTGTAATGAAAGAAATTAAAAGACACATAGTCCTGATTCAAGCAAAGTTGCATGAGCTTCAACAAAAGCCTGGCATGCGTATAGTTCTATTTCTGGCTTAGAAATGCATAAAACATTTGGAATTTAGGGAATTCCAGCTCCTGAATGACTCATGTAGCCCAGCCTTTCATTTTAGAGCTGAGAATTCAAAAGCCCTGAGATGTTTGATGATTGCACCTCCGATCACACAGTTGGCAAAAGTGGAAGGCCAACAAGTGGAAGGCCAACTTGAGGTCAGGTCTGCACACTCCCGGCCTTAATTCCCGCATGTCCTGCTGTACCGCTTCCACTCAACACTTGGTGTCCTTCAGAGAAGACCCAGTGTATAATAACCCTCTGGCTTAGTCTCATGCTGTCACTCTCCACCAACCAACATTATCAGTGAGTGATGCTTTCTCTTTACTCCGAATTACAACATACAAATAAAACCATGCATGAAAATTCCACAGATGTTATAATATAAACCACTTACAAAAAGATTAATTTATTTCATAACAAATCATTAACCAAGGTCCTGAATACAATGGATTTTTCCCCACATAGCATTTACGTTGACAAAATTGAATGCATTTATATTTGTATTTATATTTATAGCATTTACAGAAAGCAGAATCAGCAGGGAAAGGCAAATGGGAAATCTGTGGTCGCATGTAGGGAAATAAATATCAATACTGATACAGTCAGAGGACATTCAAGCACGGTCAGTAAGTTTGGAAGCTAGAGGAGGAGACAGAGAGATGGTCTGGTGGCCGAGACGGAGACTGAGCTGCGGGTTGCAGCAAGCCTGCACCAGAATTCTTCAGACCGGGGACCCCGCCAACCTCGTGATTTGGGACTTCTAATCTCCAAAAGTGTGAAAGCCTACATTCCTGTTGTTTAAGCCAACCAGGGCGTGGTAGGTGTCATATCTACCCTGGTAAACAGAGATACACTGTTAATCAATCCCTACGGTTAATTACACAGCATTTATGTCGGACGTTAACATTAAAGAAAGTTCAGTGAAGGTGACCAGGTAACTCTCTTACTATCACTGTAAAAAAAAAAAGTTACCTCTGTCTTCAAAATTAAATATATAGATTTGGATGAGAGAAAAACAATGAGATGAAACAAAACTCAGGAGAAAAAAATTCATATTTTTGATTTTCTGTTTAAATTCCCCCAGAAAATGACTGCTTAAATCCCTTCTTTTTTAGCTTTACAACTTGAAAGAGAGTCATTTATTCTCTTAAGATAATTCCTTCTTTCAGGCATTTGTCCTTCTAGTCTCGAACATTTATCAAATACTTGCTCTGCAGTTTGCATAGACAATTATTAGAACAAGCTTTTTTTTCCCCCATCTGGGGCACACATGAGTGAACAAAGGAGAGGCATGATCTGAAAACCCATTATTACTACAATGGAATTAGAGATTTAGAGAGTTAAGAAAAGGAGGTTTGGAAGCAAAGAGGAAAAATTGTCCTGCTCTGCTTGGAGAAATGTGGACAAGAGTTGCCAGTGAAAGAGACAAATGAGTGAAGTCATGAAGGTAAAGTAGAGTACTTAAAGGAATTCAGTGGGAGGGAGAAGAATATCTATATAAAAAAGAAACAAGACTTTTTTAGTAGAAAATTATCGGGAATACTCACAACTTGTCATTAATTGGGAACAGAGATTTGAGGGGACTGACTGCGTGGCAGAGAAACCACAGAGAAATGAGGGTGGAACAGAGGCAGGAGGAGAGGCTTGAGATCCCGAAGGCCATTGTCCATGGGGGGTTTGGGGACTTCGTTTCCATCAGTGTGGAACCCTGGGCAGATTCAGGCAGGGAGTAAGACCACCAGTCTGCACCTGGGAATGACTGATCTGGGAAAAGAGCATACGAGACCAGTGAGAAGGGGTGGCCTACAAGAACATTAGCCAATTATAGGTTGACTTTGTGTCTAGATTAAACAAGATGAAAACACCAGGAATGGGGAGAAGAAAACGTTAGGAGACATTAAGCCCACTAAAATCAGCATATAGTATTTATTTACCAGTTGAATGCAGGGGCAGAGGGAAATAAGATGCTAGGAATATTTTAAGAATATTCCTTGGGAAATTGATTAGATTTTACTACCACTGCTGCCACAACTACTTCCACAACCACCATAGTACCTTCTGTCCCAAGCAGGTACAGAGGTGGACAAACTAGCCAGTCACCCGGCCCTGTGCTCAGAAGGGACACCACCCCTCATGGCTCCATGCTCTGCCACCACAATCTTAAAATTCATATTTTATTAGTTTTTTTAACAAATGGCTGCATATTTTCATTTTGCATTGCCCCTCCCCCAAATTATATAGCAGGTCTTGGCATTAAGTGATGTGGTAGATTGAATTATATGCCCCGATTTAGACATGTTTTTGGTCTTAATCTATACTCCTGCAGATATGAACCCATTGTAAATTAGTTTCTTGAAGATGTTATTTTTCGTTAAATTATGGCCCAATTGAATGTAATTGGCTCTTAATCCAGATTACTGGGGACCTTATAAAGAGGAAGGAACTGGAAGCCTGTGTCAGAGAGTGCCATGGCAGAAGGGTGCTGGAAGGCAGAAGTCAATGGATACAGAGGAGAAAGGAGAGGACATCACATGTGAGGCAAGGCAGGGATACAAGCCAAGGAACCCCGAGGATTTCCAGCAGCCAGCACCAAGCTGTTAACCATCTCCATGGAGAAAGCATTGCCTTGCTAATGCCTTGATTTTTGGACTTCTTCTAGCATCAAAACTGTAAATCAGTAAATCCCCATAGTTTAAACCAACCCATTGTGTGGCATTTGTCATAGCAGGTGGAAACTAAATCAGGTGATGTCCTATATACTTTACACTTCTTAGCTTTTTCATCCTCATAATCCTACCTCATTTAAACTTAGTATAATTGACCCCATTTCACAGAGGGAAAACATAAGGCCCAGAAAAATTACATAACTTGCCCAGCACCACATATCTACCAAGTGTGGTAGACAGGGTTCTAATCCAGGCTTGCCCCACTCCCCAGTCTGTGCTACACGCTTCTTTAGACCCCAACACTATTAAGGAAAATGAATATTAAATAGCAGTGGGTAGACAAGAGGTGAACCTGGTATCTTTGATTTTGGAATGGAAAACAATGGAGGAGGACACACTGCAAAGGTATTTTTCATTTCTCTCACAGGGTTCTTCATTTCTCATGTTACCTGTTGATTCTTTCTCAGAGTTTCAAACTCTGTACTTACCTGCCCTTCTGTTTGAGAATTGTGTTTACCTTTTCTATTAGCCCTCAACATATTAATTGTTTTTAGCATAAAGTCACTACCTGATCATTCCAAACTCTGTGCCCTGCTTTGTTTCTTCAGGTTGTGCTTTGTCTTTCAGTACACTTTGGATTTTTTGCTGTTGTTGAAAACCAGGCATGGTGTATCTGGTAATAGAAACTGAAGTAAAAAAGGCATTTGCCATGAGATTTATGCTAGTCTGGCTAGAATCTAGGCTGTGTTTAATCTCTGCTATAGCTGCAGGTGCCAGAGGCTTGAGTTTCCTCCAGGGTCTTTGGTGTTATTGTTTTTGTTTTGCTTTTTCCTTCCTTGTCAATTTCCATAAGGACCCCAACTTATAAGAGCCTGAATCCACTTTTACTGTACTGAAGCCCCTGTAGATGCAGAGGTAAGATATTGAGGATGGGACACTTTCTTTAATCCTATGATCAAATATCCATCTTTTAGTGGGCTAGAACCCATCAGCTGCAACTTTCAGAAGCATTTCTTAATCTTTTTCCCCATTCTCTTAGGTGACACAGGCAGGCTGGAGGGGGCAACTAGAGTGCGTAATTGCCCTTAAAACCATGTGAGATAAGGGTCTGATGAAGAATTTTTCACTGGTGATAATAATTTTATTTTAGAAAATCCTATAAGGTTCAAAATGTTTACTTTTTCCTCCACCTTACCAAAACACAAGAGGGTTTTTCTAGGACCTGCACCCTGAGATGTGGTGGGTCTGCTCTAGGTAAAATACATGCATGTATGGGGACCCCACTAAGACCAGGCTTCCAGGAGTTTTAATTCTCAAGCTAGTCTACATTCAGCCTACAGGGGTTTGCCAAAATTACCATTTAATTCTTCCTACAAGTTATGGGCTCCAAAGGCTTCCACTCCAGGGAATTCTCCGTGTTGGACTGTTTCTCCAGAATACAGGGCAGCAATTCACCCTTGTGAAGCTTTTGTGAACCCATAGAGACCACGTTCTCATCATTCAGCCCTGTGGGAGCAGACCTAGTTTTGGGTGGGACCTTTGGATTGGTTGTTTCCATGAAGCTGTTAAACCACCCATTCAAGGGCAGATCTCCTTGCTGGAGTCCTCTGTGAGAGCATAAAAGATAAATGAAGCTTAGAGAGCTCAGAGAGGTGAGAGAGAAGTGCCCAGAGACAGTAGGAGAGAGCCACTGAAGTCAGAGCCAGGAGAGGAAGACAAGCAGACGTCGCCACATGCCTTCCCATGTGTCAGAGGAAACTTGGATGCCAGCAGCCCTTCCTCAGAACAGGTATCTTCCTCTTGCTGCCTTAATTTGGACATTTTCATGGCCTTAGAACTGTAAATTTGTAATCTAAAAAATCCCTATTGAAAAAGACAACCCAATTCTGGTATGCTGTTTTCTGGTAGCTTTGGTAAAACTGAAACACCCTTCAATCTCAATTCCCTGAAGGATCCTCAGAAAAGTTTTTGATTTTCAGTTTGTTCAGCTTGTTTTTGTGTATGTGAGCATGGGAGAGACTACTTCCAATTTCTTTACATGTTGGAGCTGAAACCAAAGAGCTACTTCTAAGGTTATTACTGCTGACCTTGAATCTCCTTGTAAGGTACCTGGGAGACCGTTGGAAAAGCTTACATTCAGAGGAGGTAGCTTACAGATTGATCAGAAACCATCATAAGAGCAATTGTCTTCTCTTCACAGTCACTCTTTGGGATGATGAAACCCACGCCCAAGACTTCAGCCCCAAGCATAATGTCTTGAAGACACCAGCTTTGCTGGTGGGACTGGAAATAAGCCTGTGACTCATGACAGTCCAAAGAAGAGAAAATTTCAGAATGGAGGTGTGAGCCACAGAGTTTAATGCTATAAAGACATCTGCTGAGTCCAGCTTAGAAAACTCTGCTCTGGATCTGAACAAACATTTTGAAGTTGATAATCTGTTGTATCTTACAAAAATCTCCAATATGATAAATACGTTCATTTTGACAAATGTCTGAACAATAACAACAGCAAGGTCTCTCAGACTCCAAGAAAATAATGCTTAAGCTTAATTCACAGTGCTAATATATTTTACAGTGCAAATCCAACTAGGAAGTGTAGCTCGATGGAGGAGTTTTGCACATTAGAAAGCAATACTCTAGTCTCTGGGAGATGTTTCAGTAATATTTTTAAATAAAACACCATAATGCAATGGAATAGAAAGTGTGTGAGAAAGACAGAAATATAATTTCAATTTGAATTAAAAAGGAGGGATAAGTTGTCCAGAGAAACAGAACCAACAAGAGAGAGGCAGAGACAGAGCTAGAAATAGAGAGACAGATATTATAAGGGATAACCTCATGCAACTATGGGGCCTGGCAAATCCAAACTCGGTAGAGTAGTTTGCAAGCTGGAAATGTCAATAAAGATGAGGCCAAATTCCCCAGGGGAAGCTGGCTGGCTGGCATTTCCGGCAAGAGCCAATGGTGAAGTTAAGTTTGAGTTCATCTTCTGACCTCTGAAATCCTTAGTGCTGGCATTTAAGATCACCAACCAATTGGCTGGGGGACTCTGCATTTTGTTGAGGACAATCTCCTTTGTAAACTGTAGACATCATCAAGGAACTGCAGGTGCAAATCCCATCTTGTTTTACAGTGACAAGCAAGCCAGGGCTTAACCATAACCTAAATAAGTTGACACTTGACATTTTCCATAACAGAAGACACGCAAAGGAAAAACTGGACAAAAACTGACGAATAAATAAGGAGCATTGAGGATCCTAAGAGTTTGGGTAAATAAAGAACTTTTTTTCTCTTCTTCACAGATGTGAGTAAGAGCCAGCAATGTCTGGCTGGAAGAATTGCTTCAGTTTCCTGATTTTTCCCCATAAGGTTCCAATCTTAAAGAGTATCTAGTAGAAGAATGAAGGATGCAGTTTGAACAGCCACCACTTTGGGGCCCTGTGAGTGTTTCTAACCCTTATGACATCTTCCCAGGTTGTAACAGAAAAGTTCAATCTACCTAAATCATGGCATGAGCAGTGGGAAGAAGCAGCCATCTACACCCCTCTGAGAGCATGGGTGCAGGCTTCAGACTGCAGGTATCACACGGAGGCTCAACTCCAACTTGGAAGGGTCCCTCTGCTTTAAAATGAACTTATTGGCAGCTCTACCCACTATGAAATAATTGACTCCAGCACACGGCATGCATACTGGAAAGTATAGTCATGTAGCTATATCTATTTCATCCAATTCTTTTTTGTACTTTCCAACATGCATGCCCGGTGTCATGCCCAACAGCTTTAGATGTTCCCGTAGTTAAACTGATGAATTGAGCTAGAACACGTACTGAAACCTGGACACAATTGCTTAAGTTCACAGCCAACTCATGGTTTCTATTTTTCTATCGCGTTTCAATAATGCAAACATAACCTCTTTGTGCTAGGACAAATGAGGGCCAGGTGTGATTATGTGATGAAATCTGTGAACCAGTGTGAATGTATTTTCTATTTTCTACTTGTCTCCATAATACTAATTCATGGCTGAAATGAGACAGGTTGAGACTCCACGCAGCTCCTGGAACAGAGTTCAAAAAACTGAGAAAATAAAAATCTTTTACATATCTTATTACAGGCCAATGTGAATGATATGTTATTGAGAATGTTAGGTTACTTACCCACACACCCCAGAGCAAATCTGTTGTCACAGGAAATTGGCTCCTTCATAAATGCTCCATTCAGAATCACCCGATTTGTCTGAACTGCAGGGCAGAGTTCAAATTTCTGTAAATTATGTGGGGATAGCTCTTAAACACTCACTCAGCAGAAGTATTTTCCCCCAGAGGCCTGAACAGGGGAAAAGTCCCCATTTTTTTTTGCCCACAGAGTGCCTTGTTTTTCCCAGTGGTGAAGAGAGGGCTGTATAATTTAATTCCAAGCAAAATGGGATTTAGACAAATTTCTGACTCACCATTTGAGAATGCAAGCATGCAGATTTATCTGCCTGTAGTGTCCAGATCATTTTATTATAAACAGGTTCAGTTATGCTTTCGTTTTTCCCCTTTTCTAGAGAAAGGAAGCTTAATTTGAATATGGCTCCAAATAAATTATGCGATTACCTCTTGAATCCATCTGGAACAGCAGCAAGTTCCTGCATCACAGAAGAGCAAATGGGAGAGGGCAAAGTGTTCGCGCAGCCACATAGGTTTTACATGGTGGGAGGTGGAACGCCCACGTCAGTAGCCTGGGGACATGGTGAGGGAGTTATTAAAATCAGCTCAGCGTTGGCAGGAGGGTCCTGAAGAGGGCAGGTGTCCAGTAGGCGGCTGAAGGCTGGGGGTTGTGTCCTGCCTGGTGGCGGCAATTCCAGGGGGCAGCCTAGAGCGAGCCGGGGGGCACACCTCAGAGCCACAGCCACTCACTTCTCAGAACAAGTCATGATGTCTGTTTATCACAGACTTTAATTCCCCAATGCAGGGAACAAAGGTGAGTAGCAAAATAGAGCAAATTTTTTTGACACTAGGAAGTGAAGCAAGGGGCTAACCTCTTCTCAATCCCATCTTTGTTAAATAAACTCTCGCCTTAGCAGCTCATTGCAGATGTCAGTCAAACACCACACATTAGTATCAGTCAGGGCCCGTGACTAAAGCCATACCAGAAACACAGCAAAACGTACAAGGAGCCGTGGTTCCAGGTGACTTCCCCAGCACAATGGAATCAGTGCAAGTTTTTGAGTCAGTTGTGGCAGGCGCATTTGGGGAAGTGTATTCGGCTTGCAGGGTAGGGGGGTGGCTTGTTTTCTTTGTTTGTGTGCTTACTTTGATTGTTTTGTCTTACAATTATTTGATACTGTCATATCAGCATATGTGAAGTGAGTGAATATGGATGTCTTCTCTAACAGCTAATATTAGCTATTTAACAAAGGCTGCAGGATATACTTCCTTCTTTTATTTACCCAGGCCAAGCCACAACTGTGCTTTTTCTAGAATCATGCTAATGAAGGAAAGTTTGAACATCAGCATCTAGAAATTTTTCTTTAGAAACATCTCACCTGTTCTGGTACTGGCTAATATAGTAGAGGAAGGAAGGGGCAAGAACTAAACTTACTACAAGTTCAATTTAGAAGTACAGTCAAATATGCAATACATCAATACATTGATATTGATTTTGTGTCTATTTGCAGACAAACGTGCATATTTTAGAGTTATGACATTATGGTAGGGTGTACAAAATATTGAGAATTTTAGTACCTGAAGATTTTCTTGGTGATGGTACTATTCTAACCAAAAATGTTTTACATCATGGCACAGGAAAAAAAAAAAAGATTTAAGGGAAAGTGCAACTCTGACAATTTTCTTGAAATACCAAGCAGTTTATTCCTCTATTGTAAATAATGAAATCCAATTTCGGGGCTAGGAAGGTGTACTGATTATTTATTGTGTAACAAATTACACCAAAACTTAGCCTCTTCAGATGCATGGCAAACAAAGTACATTCTGAATTTACCAGTTACTGGAGTTTGAATGGAACCATTTTTTTTTCATTGATAGCTAATAAAGCTAAATAAATCCTTTCTACCTGGGTTCCAAACAGTGGTAATAAAGTCATGAAGAATCTGGGTTCAGTTGGCCTTGCAGTCTCGAAATCATAGACAGGAGACTATGATTGCCAGGGTGCCAGCCGATTCTGTCTTCATATGGACTCTTTCTCTCCCAGGAATGGGGAATTTTATTGCCTGGTCACTCCACTACCTTCTTACTTTCCCCTAGGAAAGAATTAGGAGATGATTTAAATTTAAAGTTGCAGTGACTGGAATGTATGCTGTATGTGCTGTCCAATAAGTGGTATCCGAGAAAAGAATTTAGAGTAGAGTCTACACCATGACAATAAGTTAATTTCTCCAAAGAGAGCAAAGAGGGCTGCCTCAAAACTTGGCTCTTCAACCTCTGGGATCCCTAAATCACAGCTTTGAGGGCCACGAGCTTACCATGTTTTTAGAGTGCGGGAACCTGAGATCAGTCCCATCACTAGAGACACTGCCCTGGCCAAGTCTTAACCTCAACCACAGGTTAACTCCATTATGTGGGACCTCCAATATGCAAAGCTACTAAGGGGGGTGTTTAGCCCCACAATAATGTTTATCAGATATCAACATGTAGGGTTTTGGAGAACACCTTGCTTAACTCGTGTATTTTTCACTTTCTGTGTTTTTATATTAATCATGATTATAAACAAAAAAGAAGGCCACAGCTACACAGCCCATTTTGTGACTATTTAGATGCTGGGCATTTGTGCTGCATGGTAAGGAGATTTGAAAATTGAATGTCAGCTACGTTGGCAGCCCAGACATTAATATCAAGGCCACATCACAGGGAAGGGGGACATGCCATGAAGCTGGGCACCAGAAGCTCAAGACCTCTGGCAGTGCATGAAGTGCCACATACAATTCTCTCTTCCAATCTTCCCAAGCTTCTCAGCTAGCCCCACCTCGCTAAGTGAAACTCTTTGCCCAGGTGATGCTGTGGAATGATGTTGTCTGCGCCCACTGGAAGCAGGGGTCCATGCTTGAGCCTGGCCATTGGTTGTCCATCTCTTTATCTCTACAATGAGGTTTAATGCTACACACCTGACTGCAACGCCAGCCAGAGAGCTCTGTAGGTTCAAATAAGTTGCGGTCCTGAGAGGAGAGCGTTTGGGTTACAACAGAGTCAGGCCCCACGGGTCCATCTCCCATGCTTCAGTCACGCGAGGATCCTGTCTGCTTCTGAAACCGCCCCACTGACGTCAAAACCACTTCAGCAAAGTAGCCCTCAGCCCTGCTCAGCCTGTTTATCACCTTTGCCTTATTTTTACCCTTCTTTTACTTGCATAGTTTGGTCAGTTTGCAAAACTAGTGAAGAAACAGTAAATATGTCCATGAAACACTGAGTGATGGTAAAAAAGACAGGATGTGGGGGTCCTCTGATGACTCAAGGGAAACATGGAACATGTGGCCATGCCAGGCATATTTCTGGAGAAGAAGACACAGTCTGAACCTACACAG
>PVIY010012092.1:30799-63205 GCA_004026745.1 Myrmecophaga tridactyla
CTCTCTCTCTCTCTCTCTCTCTCTCTCTCTCTCTCTCTCTCTCTCTCTCTCCCTCTCTCTCTCTCAGCATAACAACTTTGAAGAGAAAGGACTGAGATGAAAGGCAGATGGAAGTGCACCTGGGGGGTTTGAGTTCTGGGTGGTGTCGGGAACCATTCATACAGAAGGAAACTTCAGGGGAGAGGGAGGGGATGCCTGAGGTCCTCTCGTGAAATCCACCATACACTTCCCACGGGAGTGGGCTGGCTCACCCAGGTGGCTTGGCGGGTCTGAGGGTCACAGCCCCCAGGCCCTGCTCTTGCTCTGTGTCACCTCTCACTCTGGCTTCCACCTGAACAAAGGTAAGGAGCCCGGAACTCTGAGGTGCGCCCGAGGCCACTTGTCATGGAGCTGACTGGCAGCAGCACATTAATTGTGCAGCATCATTACAAGGGATCAGTCTCCGGAGCTCCGCTCCTTTCATGTCTAACAGGAAGGAGGACAAACACTCTAGGTGTGCATGCCAAGTCAAGATTGCAATAGTGTGACTTTCTAATCTCGGATTCTCCTACAGGCCTTCCTGCAACCTTCAGTGAATAAAATTCAAAAGTTGAGCCAAGTTCAACAATATGAAAGTTAGTAGTGATTAAAAGGAGATGGCT
This sequence comes from Myrmecophaga tridactyla, assembly GCA_004026745.1. Classification (NCBI taxonomy): domain Eukaryota; kingdom Metazoa; phylum Chordata; class Mammalia; order Pilosa; family Myrmecophagidae; genus Myrmecophaga; species Myrmecophaga tridactyla. The sequence goes on from PVIY010012092.1 coordinate 31,441, forward strand.
GGAGCTGGGCAATTGGCAGGTAGTGTTAGAAGAAGGCTTTTAAGGAGGAACTTGGACTGCACATCTTCTGAACAATTCGACATTCATAAAACATCACACTTTCCCAAACTGACACCACTTCTTTCTTCCCATTAATTCCAAAACTACTTTCTCTTTGGTAGTTAGCTTTCAAATTGTCAAGATATTGCTAAAGTTGAAAGTGAACTTGATTAAAAAGGAAACCGCAGTGTAGGTTGGTGATGTTCTGATTGTTCTAAAGATGATAGAAGCAGAAGTAGAAGCACACGAGATGTGTAGAAGCACTGGGAGATGTGTAGAAGCACAGATGTTAGATGTACAGCGGATGTGTAGAAGCACAGGGAGACATCTCTTTGAAGGTTTGAAGAAGGTGGAAAGGAGGGTTGCAATAAACTTGTGGTTCAATCAAGGAAGCATGATGGTGAGAGCTTTCTTTCCCCTGTGCCACGTGGAGGAATGCCAATTAGGGTGACACCCCTGGCTACTCTCTGCCCCTCTCACGGGAAGGAGTGACTTAACTGACCAGTGAATTGGGAAGGAGGATTTGGGCTCATACCCTCTGTCCTTTCCTCTCTCCTTCTTGAGGGAACCTGCTACCTGTTCATAGTTTATTCTCATGCCAATGGCTTTTGCTTTCCCTCTACCATGACCACCCATTCCTTAGCCATATGCTCAAACTTTTCTTCAACTCAACTCTTCAATCTCCTAAGCAAAATTTAGGGGATTTCTTTATCTATTAAGTTTCCTATAATTCCACCAATTCCAACCGCCTTTTGCTGTCTACCAGTCTGTATGTGTTAGTCATACTTGATGTGTCTAGTCTTTCAACTTCTCTTTCTCTGCAAGTCTCCAAACTACCCTCTAGTTTAAGTTCCATCTTTGCCAATACTGGAATCCAAACTTAGCATGGCAATGGCACCATTACCGACAAATACTTCTTGTTTCTCTTGCCTTTTACCACACAGACATGACCAATCTATAGATTTCTGGCCATTTTCTCTACAGCCATAAATTTCAACTATTTTTTTAAATTATCATGTCCCTTAAGGATACTTTTACGACAATGCATCCTAATCACCTCACTACATATAAATTTAATAATACACACATGCACACACACACACACACACACACACAGAGCCAGCATGCATTTATGAAGAATGTCATATTTGTCCATAAATACATGCTGATTCCTGGGCAGCTGGGCACTGAAGGATGAAATCTCACCATAGCCATAGTGAGTACACTGAATATTCACTCTTTCTCTCCAGAAAGCCCTCAGTATCTCCCAATAATTTTCGCACTTATAATTAGTCCACGTATTTACTCATGTACTTTAGCTCCAATCCAAATTTCCAGAAAATGTGCTCAATTTCCCTCTCTTCAATGTTAAATTTCCATCTTTGCCTTTTTTACCTCCTTTTTCTAGCTAAGCACTACTTCACTTGTTCACCCAAATTAACATATCCAGCTGTGCTCTGAATCTCATGTCCTTTTGTCACCTTTAAAGGGTGATACTGTCGTTAACAACGTTATCTTCTGTTTCTTCACTCTATTTGCAACTAATAAAAGAAAAATTCACATGCCCTCAAAAGAAAAATCAACATCAAAGCAAAGGGAGCCACGCATTACTGGACCTGGGATTTGAGACACCCAATTTTAAATATCAGTTTAAATTCTGAAACCTACTGTTTTGTCACACCAAAAAGATCCACATGTTCCAAATTTGCCAATCTCTTCTGTCTTCTGGAATACTCTCCACCAAAACTCTCAACCTGACCAACTGCTCCTCAGTTTTTTGAAGCATAGTTCAAGCTGGAAGGACATCTTTTCCTTGATTTTATTCATCAGTCCCCGTCTCGTAGCCTCCTGTCCCTCAGTGGCCCACTGAGCTTCTAGTGGAGCAAGAACAGGGTTCCACCAACAAAACCCATTACACTGTCTTATACAGACTTAGCCTCTCACTAGACTGTGTACAAAGTGAGGGCAGGAATTGTGTCTTTCATTCCTAAGGCTTCAGTGTCTACACCAGTCCCAAGAACAATACATTTCAAACATGTCTATTGAATGGTAGAACACATGACTCATTGATGAAGGCACAAAATATATAATGGGAGAATAATGAAAAGAATTAAAAAATAATCTGCTGATGCAAGAGCTTGATGAAATAACCATGAAAGCTAAGCACACAAAATGAATTACATATTTTCACAGTTAAGCTAAGCATGTCCCAATGTAAAACCTACCACTTAAGTCTCCAGGTTAAGTGGAACACACACACCTCCAAGACAGGCGGCATTGTCTTGCTGTTGTGCTCACTAGCTCAAGGCTCGGCCATTGTCTTGCTTTGCCAGTGCAAACCTGACAGATTGGCTTAAACAGCAAACATTTATTAGCTCATAGTTCTCAGGCTAGAAGTGGTCCAAAATCAAGCTATCAGCAAAGCTTGCTTTCTCTTGGTGTCTGCAGAGTTCTGATACTGGCTGCCAACAATCCTTGGGGTTCCTGGGCTTACGTCTCTGCCTCTGCCATGTAGCGATGTCCTCTACTTTCTCTCTTCTTTGACTTCTGGGTTGTTTTTTTTTTACTGCCTCCAGTAATCCAAATTATGACCCTACTTCAGTTGGCCACAACTTAAATAAATTCACCAACCTATCCTATTTACAATGGCTTGGCACTCAAAGGGATGGGGATTAGGATCTAGAACTTTTTGTGTTGGGATACACAGTTCCACATGTCACAGCCTTCAAAGGTCTTTAAACTCATGCTCCTGATGTTGCAAGTTTATTCTGTTAATAAAATAGAGGTGAGCAGCAGAACCAGGAATGCTGTGGCAGCTAAATTTGGCAGCAATCTTCCTACTGAGAACATCCAAGATGCCAGTATTTATGAGGAAAATGGAGCTCTCCATCTCAGGGTTTGTTTTGTTTTTGTTTTTGGTTATGGAAGGTAGGAGATGTATCTGTCTTTCCCCCCAACATTACTTTTTGCTGTAGCTTTGTGTTAGCAGCCTGTCATTGACTCATTTAATGAAGAGCTGGAAAGAGAGTTTGCAGATCAATTATGTTATTCCAATGAGAAAAACACCTACCAAAGAATAATTGGTCTTTGATAAAAATATTTAGCAATCATTTTATTATGTCCAAGAAAAAATTCTAATTGACAAGTAGCTTAAATACATAGTGAAGACTTTGGTACAACTTTTATTATTTTGTGTGAGGAGGATCTTTCCTCAAAACATTTTTTTTACATAATTGGAGAGAGAACAGGATTATCATTAAATATTAAAGGGTGATGGAGAGCCATATGGACACCTCTGAGGGATTTCAAGATCTTGATGGGACTCCATCTGCATCAGTAAAAATTCAGTCATTACATCAAGGACATGGGGACTTGTCAAAAGTGGACTTGCAAGAGAGGCAGCTCAGCTGTGGGGTGGCGTGAGGCTGCACATGCTCAGAACGTCTTTTCTCAGCTGGATGCACTTGAATACTGTTAAAATTATTAAGTTTTAATAATTGTAAAATTATTGCTACTGCACGTGATCATTTCACCCATTCCTGCATAATTTTTTATTTGAAGAGAGATTCCATTTTACGAAACGTTATCATCTGGTTTGCCAATTAGACATTAAGAAAGTGTTTTCTCCTTAAACTCACAGAACATCATTTTCAACATCCCGTAGCTGTTATGCAAAGCCTTCTCTTAGACAAAGAAATGTAAAAAAGCATTTGATAGTGCCAAAAGGAAGTGGTGTATAGCTTACCTAGACTTAATCACCATGAGAAATTAAAATTCTAAGTAGCTATCCTCTGAATTAAGGGAATTTCACATCAGAAATGGATAAAGGAATTTGCTGCCCATGTGCACTTCTGCCATATGCTATGACTTAATTGCCTGCTCTCTCACTTTGGTATAGGATCTCACCGAATAGTGCAGTTGAAATGCATTTTATCATTCCTTCCTTTTACCAAGGTTGATACCATACAAATCAAGCCTCAGTCCAGTGGGTGATGGTGAGGCTAACCATAGCTCCTGTTTAGAAATTCCTACATCTATATGCCTCTATGTGGGATGGTATGAACATTTCCTCCTTGTTTCATTATGAGTATGTTTGTATTTGTACATAAAGCAAATATCCTTTTTTCTTCTTATTGTAAGACGGAAGTTGCATTGTTCATATTATAGTACTTAAGTAATAGGATATGAAGTTTATGAGTGAATGTTACCTAAGGACTTGCACCCTTCTGGAGAGATTTAGTGTGTTTCTACTTGTATGCAGGGCAGTTGAGTATTTAAAACATGTATGCTATTGTGCTCTATTTAGAGATGAAGTATGGCTTAAGGCGATGTGTATAGCTGCCAAGTTGATAAGGGGTGGACTGTGATGGTCAGGTTCTGGTGTCACCTTGGCCAGATGATGTGCCCAGATGTCTGGTCAGGCAAGCACTAGCCTGTTACTACAAGGATAGTTTGTGGCTGGTTGGTAAACCAGAAGCCTGATTTTATTAAATCACCAGTCAATCGGTTACTTCTGTGACTGGTTACATCTAGGATCAATTTGTCTTCAACAAATGAGGGAATCCAATCAGTTAGATTTAATCCAATCGCTTGAAGACTTTTAAGGGAGAAGAGAGAATTTTCATTCATTCTTCAGCCCTCCAGTCTCTCTTACAGAGTTCACCAGGGAACTTCATCAGAGTTGCCTGCCTTGTAGCCTGGCCTATGGAATTTAGTCTCTGGTATCCTCATGGTTGCATGAGATACTTTTATAAATCTCATATTTACCTATGGTTCTGTTTCTCTAGAGACCCTGACTAATACAATATACCAATATCTGTATCTCTCTATCCATCTATCTATTTTACTCCCAAATCCTTTATGAAAGAATTCTGTATTCCTCACTTTGTTAATTAAGTGCTGTGGTCCAGAGGAGTCTTACAACCTGCCTAACATCTTATAGCCAGTAAGTAGCAGATCATAAATCCAAACCCACATGTATCTGACTCCAAACAATGAGCTGGGATTGCATCACTGGAGACATAATAAGCCCTGAGTTGTCCATTACATATTTTTAATTGATCTAGGCTTTTCCCAGTCATACCACTGGGATAATTAACAAGAAATTTCATAGGAGCCAATAGCTAATTTAAAAAAGCATCCTCAGATTTAGTGGTAAACATGTTCTGCTAATAATTAAAAGGGAGAATAAACAATCATTTCTATCAGTTTTCCTTGAACTACCAAGAATTGTTTGTCTTCCAATTATTCCAGTTCTTCTGTGTTTTCAATTATTGATGTAATTTAAATGAATAAGTTGCTTACACTGGAATTCTTCAGAGTAAAAAAAAAATACTTCAGATTAGCAGTGATAAAAAATGGGAATTTTCATCAAAATAAACACATCCCAGTTAAATATTAGCTTGAACTTGAAAGGAACCACTGGTGCTTGAATCAGCAAGGCAGTCAGGGCTGACTCTACTGGAAAAGTTCCCCCAGAAAATTCCTTGGAGCTGACCGCAGCTCAGAGTCAGCACACAGCCTCCAGATCCCGAGGCAGGGTCCCTCCTGCCCAGCTGCCTCTCCCACACCCTGAGAAGGAAAGCAGTCTGCCCTCCTTTCACTTTCTACTAAACATATACCTCTAGACAAGAATTCAAATAAAACCCCCTCTGTGCAAAATAGCATGTGCTTAATCAGCTTATCCAAGAATTATATGCTTTCTCCTTACAGGTAGTGTCAAACTGTTGGAGTAGTTGAGTACCAAGTATTCCCAACATGCAAATGAAGAGAAAGCAAATGGCACTGAGAAAAAGCCGACGTGTTACAGCCGATGTGAATCCAAACAGGCCTCTGAAAAATGCAACACAATGAGCAGTTTGACATTCTTTCCTGTAATGGACAATGCATTTTTAAAACCTACGTATCTTCATAACATAAATTAGTGTAACAAAATCAATCAGCATCATTTGACTACAGTAGTCAACAGACTTTTACTTCTTATACTATTAGAGGGAGAAAAGATTATAAGTGAAGCAAAAGGTTACATATAAGTGATGTTGACACACAATTTGAATATATGAAGGCATAAAATTTCTCGGAGTATAAAATTGTAGATTCAGCTAATTCTAGAAGTTTTTTGTTTTTAGTTTGTTAGAATAAAGAAGTCCTAATTAATATAAGTAATATCAGGGGAACTGAAGTGATGCTAGCTTAGCAGAGAGCTGAAGGAGTCTAGGACCTGAACCCTGAATCACAACTTGCTGCTTGGGCAAAGGCACACACTTTAGTGCCAGCTTTTCCCCTTCCCTGACTGTGCCCATGCCCACAGGGAAAGGCTACTGCAGGGTAAGGAGATGCCCGTGCAAGGCCCAATCTCTCCTCCTAACTGAAAGAGGCAGCCTCTTTCCAAGATCCATTCTCTGAAGGGCAAACTGGGGGCTGGTGTCCACATCCCCAGGTGCAAAGGATGGTCACAGAGAGGAAGAAAATGGGAGCCAGCCATGAGCTTTTGGACTGAACTTGGCATTGCTCACCGTACTCTGCCATGTCCTGGAATTGAAATACAACAAGTCCAAGAATTCCTAATTCACATCAATTCATTAAGTTACTATAATTGTCTTTTCAAAATAGTAGCGTACAATCTATTTTATGTTACAGTTGCTTTGTATGGTTTGTATCTTTTTTGATATGTGGGTTCAGTTAAATTCTTCCCGAGGACTCGCAAATGTGAAGGGTGGATCTGGTTGTCATGATGCTGAAGGAAAAAATATTTTACACTTAAAATATACACTGTTCAACTCGATAATAGAGAATTTTGTATCTGCAAGCTAATTTCTTTTCTAAACATTTCTATTCTGATATAATTCACATATCAAGCAATTCTCCAATTTAAACAGTTTGGAGGTTTTATTTTACTTATGGGATTATGCCATGGTGATCACGAGTTAGAATTTCACTCCTGGTGTTCAGTAGTCTAGAAATTTATAACTTTAAGATTAAAAGTTGAGAACATTTCCATCACCCCCCAAAGAAAGCCCATGCTCATTAGCAGTCACTCTCCATTTCCATCCCTCAACCCACCCCCATGCCAGCCCACTTCTAGGCAACTACTAGCCTACTTCCATTCTCTATAAATTTGCCTATTCTGGGTATTTCATATAAAAAGAATCATAAGAGGTCTTCAAGACTGACATCTTTCACTGAGAATAATGGTTCCAATGTTCATCCATGCTGATGATAAAAGAATATACTTTATCCTGATGGTTCCAGAAGACTCTAAGGATTGATTCTACTTGGTCAGCTCAGGTCTCATGGAATTATCATGGCCAAGAAGATGAAACATTCTCACTGAAGCTAATGGGAGAACATTTTAAGGATTTTATTGTTTGTCCATATCTAAAGCTGCTATTTTATTTTGTTAAAGCTGTTGGAATGCAATATACCAGTAACGGAATAGCTTTTAAAAAAGTAGTTTATTAAATTGCAAGTTTACAGTTCCAAGGTCATGAAGATGTCCAAATTAAGGCACCAAGAGGTTACCTTCACTCAGGAAAGGCTGTTAGCATCCAGAACACCTCTGTCAACTGGGAAGGTATATGGCTGACATCTGTTTTCTGGTTTCTAGAAACCTCTGTCACTGTCTGCTTGCTTTCTCTCCTCATCTCATAAGGCTTTCCTTGGGGCATGTTCCTTCTGTATCTACAAAGGTCTCTGGCTGTGTGACCTCTGTCAGCAATGAAGCTTCTTACAAAATGGCTCTTTTTTAAAGGACTCCAGTAAGCAGCCCCACCTTGAATGGTGAAGACATATCTTCATGGAAACTAACTAATCAAAAGTCACCACCCACATTTGGGTGGGTCACATCTCAGGAAACATTCAAAAAGATCTACCCAACAACATTGGATGAGGATTAAAGAACATGGCTTTTCTGGGGTGCACAGCAGTTTCAAACTGGCACAGCAACCAAGATGTGGAAAACAAAATGTGTGCATTTATTTACCCATTCATTGTTTGAGGGAAATTTGAGTTCTTCTCACTTTTTGGCTATTTTGAATAATGCCATTATGAACATTCATATACAAATTTTTGTAGATTTTCATCTTTCTTGGGCATGTAACTAGGAGTAGAATTTCTGAGTCTCATGGTAACTCATGCTTAACATTTTGAGAGACTGCCAAACTGTTTTCCCCAGTGGCTACACAATTGTTCTTTACCATAGGCAATATATGAAGAGTCCAATTTCTTCACATCCTCACCAATATTTATCATTTTGACTATAGTCATCCTTATGGATATGAATCTGGGTCTTTTTCTGGTTTTGATTTTTAATTCTCTAATGGCTAATGATGTTGAGCATATTTTAATGCACTGACTGGATATTTGTATATTTTCTTTGGAGAAATGTCTTTTTGTATTTTTTCCCATATTGAATTATTTGTCCTATTATTATTGAGTTGTAGAAGTATTCTTGGCTTTGTTAAAGCTACTGGAATGCAAACTACTGGAAATGGAACGACTTCTAAAAAAGGAATTTGTTAAGTTGCAAATGTACAGTTCTAAGACTAGGAGAATTTCTAATCTAAGGCATCCGGGGAAAGATACCTTGACTCAAGAAAGCCTGAAGGGTCCAGAACACCTCTGTCAGTTGGGAATACACACGGCTGGTGTCTGCTGGAGCCTTTGGCTTCTAGTTTCAAACAGCTTCCCCGAAAGGTTTTTTTTCTTCCTCTCCAAATGTCTTGGTCTCATGTTGGCTCTGTGGTCCCTGTCAGCTCTTCCAAAATGATCCCCTCTTAAAGGACTCCAGTAAGCAACCGCTCATTAAATGGGTAGAAACAGATCTCCATGGAAATCACCAAATCAAAAGGTAATACCCACAATTGGGTGGATCACATTCCCATGGGAACAACTTAATAAAAAAGATCCCACCTAACAATATTGGAGTATTAAAGAATATTGCTTTTCTGGGGTGCACACATTTCAAACCAGCATGTTCCACCTTCTGGACCCTAAAAAGACGTGCTCTTTCCATATACAAAATACATTCATTCTATTACAGTATCACAAAGCCTTAAATCATTTCAGTAACAAAACAAATACAATAAAAAGTCAGAAACAGTACAAAGTCTCATCAAAGTCAGTTATAGAGATGGTCTGCCTTAAAGCAAAATTTTCCTCTGGCTCTGGACCTGTAAAACTCAGAATAAGTTATCTACTGCCAACCTACAAAGGAGGGACAGTCATAGGATAAATACCCCCATTTCCACAGAAATCGGAAGGGACCCAGGTGCCAAAGGTCCCTAACAGTTCTGAAAACCTGCAGGGTAAATTGTGTTAGATTTCAAAGTTTGAGAGCAATTATCCTCAAAAAAAGTGGCAGTCCCACCTTTTCCAAGGCCTATGCAGCATCCCTGCTCTCTCCAAATGCGGGGGTGAGGTTGGTAACATGGGGGCTCGGTGGGGGACCACCTTTTTCCTGGCTCCACCTTCTCCAAGCAGCAGGGCAGCACCTGCGCTCTCTACCATCTCCGGGGCACAGGCTCAACGTGGGTCAATCACCAGGCACCCCAATCCCTGGTTTAAGTGCTCCTCCTTCTTGGGGGCCTGAGACCCCACAACTCCTCCTGAACAATGAGGCAGAAGGCCTGCCCTCTGTTGCCAGGGCACACTCATCCTCTCCACATGCATGTGTGGGTCCACTCTCCTGGCCTGAGATTTCCTGGCTCATGACCTTAGCTTTCATACTTCTGCCTCTGAAGTTATTTTACCTTTAATTTGTCCTTTTTCTATCACTTTTAGTCCAGACTGGCAGTCTGATCCCACAGATCTATAGGAAACCAATGAAGTATGCAGGGATTGTACCCATCAGACAATAGGACTTTCCACAAATCCTTTCTGGTAAACTCCTTCTTCAATCCTGGCTTTTTCTGAAATGGCAGACTGGTTCTAAGTTTGGTCAAATCCTCATGTGGGACACTATTCTTTTTTCCAGAAAGAAAGCCCAGAACTTTCCAGACCATGAGTTTCTGGTTTCTTTGTGCATAAGAGTTCAGTTCTCAGCTTATCTCATTCTTGTCACATATTTCTATAAACTGCCAGGAGCAGCCAGGCTGCATTTTTCATATTTAGTTTAGAAATCTCTTCAGCTAAGTTCCATGGCTCACCACTTTAAAATTCTAAGTTCCATGAAAATCAGTACACAGTGTGGCTAAATTCTCTGCCACTTTAAAACAAGGAACTTAGCTGAAGTTCCTTCTTTCCAGTTTTCAGTAACACACGCATCATTTCTGTCTAAGGTCTTGTCAGAGGTATCTTTAGAGTTCACATTTCTACCAACAGTCTCTTCATAGCATTCTAGGCCTTCTCTATCAAGTTCCTCACAACTCTTCCAGAATCTTCCCCTTATTCATTTAAAAATGCTGTTCCAGCATGTTTGGTATTTGGAAACCACAAAAGCACCTCACTTCTCTGGTACCAAAGTATGTTTTAGTTTGTTAAATTTACTAGAATGCAATACACCAGAAATGGAATGGCTTGTAAAAAGGAAATTTATTAAGTTGCAAGTTTATAGTTCTAAGTCCATGAAAATGTCCAAAGTAAGGCATCCTGGGAAGACACCTTGACTGAAAAGGACTGATGGGTCCAGAACACCTCTGTCAGCTGGGAAGTCATGTGCTAGTGTCTGATGCAGTCTTTAGCTTCTCATTTCAAACAGCTTCCCCTGGGGCATTTTTTTTTTTTTTGCATCTCCAAACATCTGGGTCTCTGTCGGCTCTTCCAAAATGGTATCCTCTTAAAGTGTTCCAGTAAACAACCCCATCTTGAATGGGTGAAGACGTATCTCCATGGAAACCAACTAATCATAAGTTACCACCCACAATTTGGTGAGTCACATTTCCATGGAAATAACTTAATAAAAACCATCCCACCCAACAGTATTGAATGAGGAGTAAAGAACATGGCTTTTCTGGGGTACACAACAGTTAGAAACCAGCACAGAGTTCTTTATAAATTATGGATACTAATGCCTTACCAGATATCATTTGCAAATTATTTTTTTCTGTTATGTGTGTTGTCTTTCCTTTTTATTACTTACATTATTTTACACAAAGCAGTTTATTTTAAATTTGGATGTAATTCAATTTATGTTTTATTTTGCTGCTTGTGCTTTTGGTGTCATATCTAGAAACAACTGCATAATACAAGATCACAGAAGTTTATTCCAATGTTTTTTTTGAAGAGTTCTATAGTTTTCATTCTTACATTTGGCTCTATCATCTACTTTGAGGTAATTTTTTTTATGTTTTAAGGAAGGGATCTAACGCCATTCCTTTAGGTATGCATATCAAGTTGTTGAAAAGACTATTTTGCCCAGTTTAAATTGTCATGGTATCTTCATTAAAATAAATTAACCATATATATATATACAATTTTATTTCTGGACTATCAATTTTATTCCATTGATCTATATATTTGTCTTTATGCCATTACTACACTTTCTTGATTACTGCAACTATGTAATAAGTTTTGATATTGGAAAGTGTGAGTTCTGCAACTTTCTCCCTTTAATAAAAATTGCTTTGGCTCTTCTGGGTCCATTGCATTTCTATATGAATTTTCAGATAAGTTGATCAATTTGTGAAGAAAAGCCAGCTGAGATTTGATAAGAATTGTACTGAATCTGTAGCTCAGTTTGGGTAACAATGCCATCTTAAAAATAGTGAGTCTTCAGATCCAACAAAGAATTTTCTTCTTTCTATTTAGATCTTCTTTAATTTCTTTCAATAATATTTTGCAGTTTTCAGTGTACCAGTCTTGCACATATTTTAAAAATGTATTCTTTAGTATTTTATTCTTTTTTGCTGCTATTTTAAATGGAATTGTTTTCTTAATTTCATTTTAGAATTATTTGTTGCTAGTATGTAAAGGAAATTGATTTTTGCATAATGATCTTGTATCCTGCCACCTTGCTATACCCAGTTATTATTTCAAGTAGTTTTTTGGTGGATTTCTTAAGATATTTTATATAAGATATCATATCTGTGAATAGAAAGAGTTTTAATTCTTCCTTTCCAATCTGAATGCATTTTATTTCTTTTTCTTGCCTAGTTGTCCTGGCTAAAACACCCATCACAATCTTGAAGAGAAGTCACATGGCATGTGAGGCTATTTCAGTAGCTCTTGTCCCCGCCCTTAAGAATTTGTCCATTTCATCAAGTTTCTCTTATTTCTTGTCATACAGTTGAATATCCTATTCCATTATAATTCTGTTTATTTTTGTAAGATCAGTAATGATTTTTCTTCTTTCATTTTTGATTTTGGTAACGTGAATCTTCTTGCATTTTTTTCTGGTAGGTCTACATAAATAATTGCTGATTTTGTTGATCTTTTCCAAGAAAAAACTTTTGGTTTTGTTGCTTTTTTCTATTATCTATTTCATTTATTTCTGCTGTCATTGTTATTATTTTCCTTCAGCTTGCTTTGAGTTTAGTTTTTTCTCTTATTTAATTTTCAGGTAGAAGTCTGGGTTATTGATTTGATATATTTCTTTTTAAAATATGGGTATTTACAGTTATAAATTACCTTGTGAGCAATACTATTTTTGTGTTCCAGAAATTTCAGTACAGCATGTTTTGGTTTTCATTCTTTTCAAAGTACTCTCTAATTTCCCTTTTCTCTGTAGGCAGATCTTATGAAATATGAATGAAGAAAGGAAAAGCAATAGAGAAAATCAATGAAACCAAAAGTTGGTTCTTTGAAAGGATGAAATTTTATCTACCAGCCTCCTCTGAATTGCGTTCCACCAAGACCTCCACTGTTTCTGACAATGTCCTTAGCATAAAGTTCTCTATCCTTCAAAAAATACACTCAGTTTCCTCAAGCAGGACTGCAGAACTCTTGGTCCTTATGGCTTGCCTTTCCCCTGGGCACAGCTCCTGCCTTACTGCACAGGGACTGGGCCAGGGTGCTTTTCCTGGAGGAGATTCTGCTCTATGGATAGGGGGCTAGACAAAGATGGCAACCCCTGGTCTTTTTGGTTTCTTCTCCCAGCGTGAAGTTCCCCTGTACAAAGGCAATGCCAGATTTTCAGCTGTAAGTGTCTGGAATAGAGCTTCTGTAGCACAGATCTGGGGATGACAAGACAAAACAACAGCCTTACCTTTCCCTGTGAAATCACACCTTTGAGTGGGAGTAGGGGAAGAGAAAGTCCCATTCTCTTAATGGCACTCCCTGTTGAAGAGCTACATGGTATTTTCCATAAGATGAAGATGGGGTTGTGGTCATGGGTGGGTTGTCTGTTAAATATCACACACTTTGCTGTTCTTACAAAATCTAGTAGATTTTATTGAATGAAAGATTTTCCTTTTGCTGCATGCAGTTAGAACAATTTCCAAAGACTTTAAACGATCCATTTTTATGATTTTTTCATTAAATGGTGATCAGATGTGGAGAGAGTCTACCTGGACATCTCATTCTACCATTCTGGAAGTCAGTCTTAAATTTCAACGGTGGCGGCAGCTGAGAAAAATGACATTTTCTAGTTGCTTGCCATGTGGGCAAACTGCTTCCCACATCCACCTTCAAACTGGGTGAGCTGAGGGATTGTCGGGTAATCCAGGTTGAGAAGTTGGTGCAGGTAATTCAAAGTGAAGGACTCTGGGCAATTGAAATATAAAAAGACAAATAAATTAATGGCCATATATGTAGCCCTAGTATATGCTGCAGCTCACATGAGTTATACAAATAAGGATGTTAACTAAATATCAATTAATTGAATCCCTCTAGATATGTACATAAATATTGACTTTAAATTTTGTAGTTATTTCCTGCTTAACCTGGAAAATTGCCCACGGTGTTTCAGCACATACTAGAAAACAACAGAAAATTGTGAGAGTTGGACATGTCCAGGTAATTGAATGAACATAATTTTCGCAAGAACATAAGTCCTAACACAAGATTCATAAAATCTCAGCAAGGTAGATGGCACTTTGAAAGGTAGATGGAACTTTGAAATATACTTCAATTATTGAAAGCAATCCCGTGAACAATTAGTAATGAGTGCATTAATATTGACATCTATAAAGGAATAAATTGCCCCATCACTTTATATTGAGTTCAATTTTTAAATTTTGACAGAATTATAGATTTACATGAATTTGTAAGAAAAAGCAATAATAATACAAAGAGATCCGTTATATCCTTTAACAAATTCCCCCATATACAGCCAGGACACTGACATCAGCACTTCTCCCAGGCATAGACTGGCCTGAGACTTTATCCTCTCCTGGTAGCATCTGGACTCACATCAGCATCACCAGGACTAAAAGGTGCAGTGCACTTTTTCATTGGTTGGGTTGGTTCCTTCTTTCTCTTTCTTGTATTATTTAGTCTGATGCATCCCCGAGGGTCCAGCACGAACATTAGCTTCAGTTTCTCTCAGAAGCAGTGTCTTCTGGCCAGCATCTACAGGACACAAAGAATTGGTGCACCTCTTTCTCTCTCTTTTTTTCTTCTTCCTTGCTTCATTATTGCTTCCTCTATGCTGTTTTGCTGGGGCAGAATGAGGATGGGTCTGGTGGATTCTTGAGAGACAAGTACAGATATGGCCTAAGTTTCAGCCTCAAAAGCAGCACATTACAAGAGAGTTAGAAAGGGAATATTCTTAACTTTTTTGGGGGGAGGGGAGGGCTATTTGTATGCATGTGTATGTGTGTGTGAGTGAGACTTTTTGTCTGTTAGCATTTTTTCCCCATTCTCTTCCATTCTCTTCTTTTTCTCCTTTTCTTCCCTCCCTTCCTTCCTTCCTCCCTCCTTCTTTCCTTCCTTCCTTCTTTTTTTCCTTCCATTCTTCCTGTTCTTAGTTTGACTGACTGGAGATTGGTAGAATTAGGTGTCCAATGTTCACAGCATAATATTCAGAATGACAAGTTCTCAACAACAGCAACAAAATTGCAAAACATACAAGGAGGTACAAAAATATAGCCTGGTCACAGGATTAAAAGAATTCACTGGAAAATATTCCAGAGGAAGTGCAGTCCCTGGAATTAGCAATCAAAGATCTTAGAACAACTCTCATGAATAGGATCAATTAACTAAAGGAAAACAAAGAACTAAAAGAAATTAGGAAAACAATGACTGAACAAAATGAGAATCTCAATAATAAGATAGATATTACAAAGAAGAATCAAGTGGATACTCTGAGACTCAAAAGTACCATAAGTGAACTGAAAAATTCAATAGAGGTGGCTTAAGAGCAGGTTAGAGGCAGAAGAAAGGATCAGTGAACTCAAAGACAAGACAACTGAAATTGTCCAGATTGAGAAATAGAAATGAATACAATGAGAAAATAACGTGAAAAAATAAATAGAGCCTCTGAGACCTGTAGGACACCATCACACCTGCCAATATACACATCATAGGAGTTCCAGAAGGAGAAAAAAGATGCAAAGAGCCATACAAAAATATCTGAAAAATGGTAAAAAAATCCCAAATATGATTGAAAATGTGAATATACAAATCGAAGATGCTAAATGAATGTCGAGCAGATGAACCAAACTGATCTATACCAAGACACATGACAATTTACAAAGTCAAGTACAAAGAAAACCTTAAAAAGCAGCAAGATAGAAGTGACATGGCATGTAAGGAGGATCCTTAATAAGATTTACATCCCATTATCTGGAAGCATATTGTTCTTATTTCTTGGAATTCAAAGTTCTGAATTTTCAAGCTATCTAGCCATCGACTGAATTTAACGTGATCTAATTGACATTCTATATTATGACTAATACAAAAAACATGGAGGGAAGCTTTTGCTTATCTTTTTATTCTAAACAAGAAAGAAGCTTGATAAAAATGTTCTTGATATTCTGAATACAATGTATGCACATGTTTCTTCAATACGGAGTCTCTCAGAGCAGTGCTTTCATTTCAAACAGATAGAATTAATAGTCCAAGTTGTTGGAAACATTACAAGTGTCAAAGGTTTTGCAAAGGGAAAGGTAACAAAAGGTCAAAATAATTTTTGATTATTTTTTCACTATTTACATCTACAGTTTTTATCTCAGTCTAAACCAATCTATATCAATTCATTCTGAAATTGGCTAGAATATTCCTGGCTGCAGCACGATTTCAGCAATATGAATTCAAGTTCAGCACCATGTTGTAACACTTGCCATATTTTCAGGAGCTCTGGTAGGAGCTGATCTTGAGGAACTGCCTTTCCAAGATAACTTCATTTATGCAATGTTATTTAAGGGATTCTCAGTGGACACAGACTCCAAACTGTAGACTTTCACATACATCCTTACTGTACAAATCACAGAAACCAATTTTCCCTTCTCATTATTCATTCATTTCCATTCTGATTCATGGATTATTTAAATAACTAATTATTGAGCACTTTGTTCCAAATGATGGGTTATGGGTAAAAGGAACAATTGTAAGATAAATGTTTTCCTGTCATATGCATGTTCGTACAGGGCATTGTCTTCAAATTCTCATATGCTTTCATATGGAGGCTATGAAGAATTTCAAGGGCTGGGGGGGCTTGACATTTCTAGGGTTCCAGATCATCATCTTCCTTAAGTATTCTTTGCCAAAACTGATTTGCAATAGTACTGGCCACAGTTCTGAGTAGAAATTCTTCCCCTTTAAAAAAGAAAGACACCAGTTCCACCTTAAAACTATATTGCACCCATGTGTGAAAAACCCAGCTTAACCTGCATGTACCATCAGAGCAGCACTGCAGGATTCTAACGCCCTTCACTAGTTAAACAAGACAGCTATATATACAGGGTTCCCTGCCTTTTGTGAAGCCCTGTAAGGACATTCCAAATGCAGATTATGGTAGAGGGGATGGCAGAAATAGTGGCAATTTTTGTTTCAAATGTCTTTGTCATTCCGTTCTCCCAACTATGGTTTGAACTATGATTCAAAATGCACTATTCCTGGGGGAAACGTCCATTAGAACAAAGCAAAATGAATGTTGAAAGGTTTTGTAAGAATTACAAAATTTTTAAGACTCATCAAATTAAACCCATGGGAAAAGTTTATATGATTCTATCCTATTTGGTTTGTGTTATTCTCATAGGTGTGAAAGCCTATTTTATCATATGATGGCACAAAGCATTTATTCTAGTTTTAGTCTTCCTCAATCCATCTTACAAGTTGTTTACTATGTTATATTGCCTATCAATCAAACATAAAGTACTATGCAAACTACCACACTGAGTAGATATGGCAATATATACATTTCTCTATTTAAATTCATAGAAAAATTTTGATGATTCCTTTTCTTAAGAGATGCACTGGTAATAAAATATCATTTCCATCTCTAAAATTAATAAAACATTATATTTGCTTTAAATATTGCATACTAATATATTTTGTAATAGTAATCCAAACCAAAAAAAATTTACATTTTTAGAGCCTTGGATAGGTTTGATAATGTGTTTCCTAAGAGGCTTTCAATTATAAAATACATTTATTCCCATAAAAATTGTGGATGAAATGTAATAAATTTGTTCAAAGAGGAAACTCAAACATTTGGATATTAAAAATACTTTTATGTGTATTTTTTATTATCATATCATGATGGTATTTGGATTCCATTGAATGCATTTAAATGTGATGCACCATTTTATTTTTAAATATAGCTATTTACAAAATGCTTGAAACTGAATAATATAAAATATTTTATGTGTTAACTTAAAGCTTTATGAGTATATTTAAAAATTATTTGGGGATTTGGAAATAAGAATGAAGCCGATCAGGTCAGGGTTAAAGTAATTCAGAAAACAGGGGTAAGGAAGACAGTGCCTATATTTTAGAGCCACACATACTCTTTGAGACCAAAGGAAGAAAGGTTTATTTGGTCTGGAACTGAAATTTTCTGTAGCACATAATCTAACTCAACCTATCTGTATAGCTCATTTGAACAATTGAAACACAGGGAAACCAGAATAAGAAAGAGGTCCTTTAATCCTGTATAGATTAATGAAATGCCTGGATACATCCTAGAGTGTATTAAGCATATAATCAAAAAGTATTGGCAGAGCCCCTTGAGGGATGGGAGAAAGAATATGGAACTATTAAAAAAACTATTCAGGGAGAATGTGCACAAAAACATTCAAAAGCCAATGGCATATACAATAATTAACGGCTTTTTCACCCTCCTCAGGACCTCCTAGAGCAGTTAAAGCTTCCTGAGTTCTCTGGAATAATCTGAATTGAAAGCCCTTTCAGGAAAGGCAAAGGATGATTTTGCCACCAGCCCAGTGTAGGCCCAGAAACTGGCAATCCATCAAGACTTCCATCTTGTAGAGAAACTGGAAGATATTTCATTCCCACAGTCCTTCTTGCCAACATGGAATTCCTTCTCTAGTCCTATCTCCACGATCCCAAGTATATCCTAAGCATAGTCACCACATTCCTTCTACACTCATGCAAGCATCTGCTAGGATACGCCCTAGGAGGATGGTGAGAGATAAGGATGACCTGCAGGGGTTGACTAGGAAAAGAAAAGTCCAGGCACAGTAAGAAAGGACCCACAGAAGTACTTGCTACCTCATTCCCCGTGGAAGTTCTGTGTTTTTTTTCCCATTATCTTTGGGAGTTGCTTTTCATCTTTTTAGTCAATCTTTGCCTTGGATATGTCATCACTCCCCTGTCCTCTATCCTCAGTTTCACCCCTGAGAAGCCACACATAGTGGAAGAGAGAAAAGTGCTGTTATGGAAAAGCGCCACTGTGGTTGTTGCTTATCTGTCCATGGAGACAAGGAGCGATTATCCTTTACAAATCTGAGAAGACTTGGACATAGGGTGACATTTAGGCAGATGATAACTTTGTGGAAATTGCAGAGACCAACCAGCTCATAGTGGGCAAATAGCAGGAATCTATTCAAAAGAAACTGGCACACATTATGGAACCCAACAAAGATGTACCCATCAGGTTTTGGGACAGCTGATTAGCAGGCAGCTCTGAGGATAATGGGATACTTTCTTGGTAGAATACTGCTTTTAATATAATTTGGTTTTAACAACTCCCAGCCTCATTTTGCTCTCTTCTTAAAAAACAAAATTCCTAGAAGAAAGGGTTTGATTAGTTCAGTTTGGAATAGGTGTCCACCCCTTAACCAATCAGCTAGGAATGAAGCAGAAGACTGTTAAGAGATACAGCAGTGGAAACCAATTCTTCCAAAACGGAGCAGTTCTTCAAGAAGAACCTAATGGGTACATCTTTGTTGGGTTCCATAATACATGCCAGGTTCTTTTGAATAGATTCCTGCTGTTTGCCCACTATGGTTTGGTTGGTTTCTGCAATTTCCATAAAGTTATCATCTGCCTAAATGTCATCCTATTTCCAAGTCTTCTCAGGTTTGTAAAGGATAATCGCTCCTTGTCTCCATGGACAGATAAGCAAACATCTGATCTAGGAAACTCACCAAAGGATCCACCTCCAATCCCTAACCTGAAGGGACTACAGGTTGCAAATCCAAAATTCGACTTTGGGGAAGTAGCCAGTTGTGATTGCCAAGCGAATACTCTTGGGCAAATTGAGCAATCAGTTCAGAGTAAACTGCTGGTAAATGTACTTGTGCCTTTTCCCCTAGAATGGAAACAAAATTCCTGAGACAACACCCAGAAAGGAGCCAACAGCTCTGTTCCAGAATATTCCGCTAAAGGGCATTGTGCTAAACTCAAGGTCATGGCCATTAGTTAAACATTTATACAGCAATCACATTTTTCAACCTGGCTATTTATGCCATATTATGGCAAAATTAATAGATTTGCAAATATTAACTTAGAACCTGGGTCAAATAAATTTGATCCCAACAAAGACATTTTTTATTTAAAAGAGACTATATACCACTCTTCTTCAGTTAGGCTCAAAGGATTTAGCCAGTGGTCATTTTATATTAGCTTCCTCGAATGTGGCCCATATTTTATAATGTCCATCTTGAGATTTGTCTTCCTTCCTCTATAATGAAGTACTTCAACTTGATATCTAGCAATATCTTTAAGTAGGTCATTAAGAAAAATGTTCACAGGAAGCAGAGGTCAATTCCAGGCCTTTCCCTTTCCAGTTAAATTAGAAAGTGAAGCAGTTCTGAAATTTATCTACTGTGCTGTGACATTTTCTTTTAAAATATTCAGTACACTTTTCAAAATTACAGTTACTAACACAAACATAATATATTACGTCCAGAATACACTTGACATTTTGAAATTACACATTGGTTACCTAATTTCTTTCTTCCTTCTTTTTGACTTGAAGAAGCAATATGCATATTAAAAAAACTTTGACTTTTTTTTTTCTCATGACAACCAGTGAGGCTAAAATTTCTGGTTCCATACGAAATTTACTAGTCTAAGAAGATTATATGTACTTTTGGATTTTGTAACCTGAGACCTGATACCATGATGAAGTTATTGTTGAAATCCTTCTTCCCTCAGCATTTACCCCTATTCCCTAACAATTAAGCATGCATTATTCACAGGAGCAGCTGCTTCTAGACACCCAGGCTGACCATGGGGACAGCTTTGTCCTGCTGGAACTCACAATGACGTGTGTACCTGTGCTAATCCACCCACCTTTCCCCCATCTGTCCTTGGAGAAAAATGTTGGTGAAAATTATTTTGAAATGCCAGTACATTTATTCATTAAACTGCTATTTAACAAACGTATATTGAAATAATAACATCCAAGTGTTAACTTAGTGTTTACAAAAGGAGTTAGCTTTGGGTACTTTATGGAAATAGAGTCAGGACAGGTGTGCAAATGGGCCTAGCATTTTTTATTCTAACAATATTTAGGACAGGCCTCCTTTCCAAACAAGCTGGAATCATGTGATAATAAGCAGTGCTCAGTGACCAAAAGTTCATACCACGTAGAAGGCAAAAGACAATGTAGCGGGTAATGCAGGCTGGGTGTATTCAAAAGCAGAGATTGGCAATAAATTGGTGAAACAGGTAACAAAGGTAATAATAGGAGAAACCACAGGACTTTCAGAGTTTGATGTGATGCCAATTGTTAGTGAAGCTTGTTAGGATAATAATGGAGAATGAAAACAATATTGCTTAAATAAGGATGCCTAGCCCAGGTGGATATACAAATGAAGATTTTTTGCTTTTTTAATGGTAAGACAGCAAATATGGATTATAAGTGATGGTTGTTTAAAAATTTATTTGAAGTTTACATGATTTTGTAACATTTTATAACATCTTGACAAAAATATTAAATAGGTGATAATAGAAAGATAGCTAGATAGGGAGACAGAAGTCACTCCATAGAGACAGGATTGACCCTCCCAACCCAAATTGTAGTTTATATGTTGAGCCTGATGATACCACACACCCACCAAGAACAAAAGAATATTCTAGGTTTTCTTATTCAGATTCTCAGGCTTTTTGGGGAGATAGGCTCCCACGCACGTCTGAAAATGACCTTAAAGAGCAAGGCGGTTATGAGTTGGACTGGCGCTTGGGTCCTGCTCCCTGGATTACTGTGTGTTTTGAACTTCCCACCTGTGCCAGAGGTGGGAACACTTGGCCTTCTTGGCTCACCCAGAGGTCGGTCAAGAGAGGAAGAGGAGGAGTGGGGCTTGAAAGCTGTCAAAAATCAAAATCATAAACGGAGTCAGACTGTTACAATTCAGTCCTGATGCTTGTCTGATGACTGAAATGTGCCATTTTTCATTTAATTGCATTTCTCATTGTTTAAGTAAACCGTGATGGCTTCCTATGCAGTCCTGAGCCTATGGCCATAAGCCAGGTAAAATTTTTATTTAGTGCCTTGTTCCTGAGCCCAGCATTGTGTATTCTGAGAAGAGAAATGAGTATCACTGTCAATGATACCTGGAAATCCAAAAGGAATAAAGAATGTGTAGTGAGCCCTTATAGTGTGACTTTAATATGTGTGAAGACATCCATAGCCAGGTTTTATTCCAAAGTGGGCAACCTTGGATAAGAAATCGTTGACCCAGCCTTTGGTCAAAAAGCTTGGCAATGGACCAAGAGGCTGTAAAAATGTGCAGATGTGGCTGACTGATGGTGAAGACTTTCGGTCCTAAGATAACTGCCTGAAGCTTTGTTGATTGTGCTGACCCTGGGGTTCCATCTCTGATCAGGTATATCCTGGTTAAGGGAAAGACCTAAGTGGTCTCCTATGGGCTCCGTCATGTGTGATGGTGACGATTCCATTCATGAAATGTACAGACTTCCTTTCTTATTTGCTTTGTTGTTCCCAATAATTTCTGTAAGCAGCTAAAGGTATGGGAGAAGGATGGCCTCCTCCTGCTTTATAGTCTGGCAAAGGAGTGAAGACAAAGGAGGTCACTTTCTCGTGCAGAGGGGACACACCAGATGACACAGGTCTAGCTTTATCTTGAGGATGTCATTTGTATTTTAACAAGGTGCCCTCAGTATCTGTACCGAGCCTGTGGAGCTGCCTCATGGTCCAAGGCATGAGATGCTGCTGGGTACCATCACCTGCCCAGGGCCTTGGAGAGCCTGTGTTTTCAGAAGAGTCCAGCACTGGTCAGAATTTACCACTCTAATAGGGTATGACTTGGGGCTAAGGAGGGTAATTTCTTACCTTGGAAGGTCAGGGGCAACTTCTGGCCCCCGTGGTTGGTCTAGAGACTGTAGGAAGCTTAAGAGGAGGTTGCTAAAGCTACCACTGTGAAGACATACCATGGGACTGCATTGCATTCGTATTGGAACAGATTATAGAGTCTTTTGTTGTGAGAGCATCATTTAGGATTGGCCAGTTGCAAGTAAGCATAAATGAGCCTAAGTAAAATTTATAAATGTGAAATATGTTGCCTTCAAAACCCATATAAACCAAAAACATGTGCTTGTTTTAATTTCCTGAGTGCTGAGTGAGTCAATAATTCTCCACAGTGTCAGGGTTGGAGCAGCCTACCAAATAATTCTCAGGAATTTAACCAAGGTCTTGAGGCCTTGCGCTAAGTGGGAGCAATGCCCCTTCCCAATTGGGGAGCTCCCTGGTGAGTATTTATAAGTCCTGAATGAGTGTGTCAAAGCATCCACTGTAAGGCACCATTTCAAACTTTCTAGATGAATAACAGGTCAAATTGGGTGGTTAAATGCAGAAATGGTGAGCCTGATCTCCTTCTCTAAAGAAGCCTTTTATAGTGGGCTTCAATCCTTGAGAACCATGTTTTAGTTTATATTGAACCATGTTAAATATTTTAATAAAGGGGGATGATCCATGGGGTCCTGTTTTGTCAAACCTACATGTAGATTCCACATAGTTAATTAATTTTAATTGATTACATGTTGTGACAGAACATCAGTGCCCATCATAGGATGTCTTATTGCAATGGACACCATGACCGTGGGGGATTTGGGCAAGCCTACCATTCTGGTGGATACAGTAGGGCACAGCTATTCACCCTTTATTTTAGGTTTGGTGAGTCCCCTAAGATTATAGGGGGAACATATTCAGATTTAGACAGACCACCAGACATCACTGTAATTTGAAACACAGTCTTTACGTAGGCCATGAATTTTTACTCACTGCTGCATTCCAGTGGATGCTAAAGTTAATTCAGAACCGATGTTATAGAGGCACAAAATCCATGAAGAGCCATTTTCCATTTCGTTTGTATAAATTATTTTAGTAAATTGTTGATACCTGATTTAGTCAAATTCTGAACCTCTGTTTTGAAATTTTGTATTCCCTGTATTCCATGTATGTGTTTGCATGTGTGTGTGTGCACATGTGCATGCATATGAGTGTGTGTGGTTACTGGATATACTTTGGGGAGATCCCTCTACTCTGCCCATATTTATCAGTTTCTTCCTCCAGAGAAGTCCAAATCAGCATTGTCAGCGTTAGGACCCTCCCCTCATTGGCTTTTAGGTCCTGAATTAAGCTGACAGCAGACAGCCCTGTAACACATTGACAAGCTGAGAAATCAAACCCAGACTTCCTGTTGGTCCATTTTTCCAGTTGTCCAATATTTTGATGGTCCTCTGACCTTTAAGTGTGTAAGTGTGGAGCATTGTGGGGAGGAAGGGGTGCCACCTGTTTTTCCCTAGAATCCCAAGAATCAAGATCTTTCTTGAAATTGAAGCTTGGGTGACAGCAACAGCAAAAGCATTTCAGGTCCCGAGGCTTAGAGGGCCATCTGCTTTTAAGGCTGTGGACCTCTGTTGCCCTATTGTGACTGCTCAGTCCATGTGAGGGACTGCCCAGTGGGCCCATGCACTGCAGAGGCCATCCATCTCTCCCCTGAGTGCTCTGTGCATTGGGACCCATGCCTGCTGAGACCCACAATCAATGGTCACAGGAAGAGTCCTGCCCATGAGCCTACAGTCAGCCATGGGTTATGCAGGAATTGAGACACACAATTTAATTTGAAACAAATGGATAAGTCCTGGCCAGGACCCATGACCCATACTCCTGTACTAAACATCAATTATTGAAAATTCTAAGTTTGGTTAAATCTATAAAGAGGCTCAGTAGAAGTAAGTCTGTGAAGCAGAAAAGCTCAAAACCCAAGCTTGGCAGCAGGTGGCAGAGCCAATTAGCAAGCCAAAGCAAGGGAATGCAGAGCCCTCAACACGCCGAATGCTGTGTCAATTGTGGTGACTCCATGGAGGTGGAACGGACTAGCACCCAAAATTTGTTTCAGGTGTAGAGGCTGACGATGCTGCACATGCATCAAAGGGGCATCGACTGATTTGTTGCCCACATAACGACACTCTTCGGGGGAAAGCAGGGCAGGCTGCAGGCAGGTCTGAAAATGGCTTGAGGGAGTCAGGAGAGGAGACTGGCACAACTTTGCTTTTGGCCAGAGGTCGGGTTGGATTGAGGCTCCTATATTGGGCTGGGGTAGCTGAGATGGAGAACTTGAGCTTTGTCATCTATGCGACCGATGTGGGGCAAGCAAGAAAGTGGGGAAGGAAGAGCTTGAGACATGTCCCCCCAGGTTCCAAATGGAGTCAGACTCTTGATTGCAATCTGTTTGTGTCATCAAAGAGAATCAGTATTGATTTCCCGCACATTTTTGAGGCTCTTGCATTTCTTGAGATAACCAATGACAGTCTGACATTCTCAAGCCCTGGTTGGAGTCGCTGCTTCTATAAAGCTGTATAATGTGGACCAGACATTTCCAACAGAAATCAAAGACATTGGACGTCAGTCCAGGCAGTGCCTCACACAGTGTCAGGGCTGATCATCAGAGAGCCACCAAAAATGGTTGTGTTCTTAGGAAATTTCTAAGCTTGAGAAAGAAATTAAGTAAACAAAATTCAATTAAAATAGATGGACTTTGTAAGCCCTGGCCTATTTTGCCAAAGATAGTAATTATGTAACTGATTGGAGAAAGTCTGACAATATTCTAAAATGAAATAACATTATTTTATTCTGATGGGTTACAGATACCCTTGAAGTTACCTCACATCATCACCTTTCAAGCAACTGTGCCAAAAGAAAGTAAACAAAGAACAAACACGGCAAGGTAATAGTAATAATAAAGATAATAGTAATAATGCAAACACAGTGCAGTAGACTTGGTTCGTAAGCAAAATCAACAGACTCCAACAGTTCATTTAACTTTGAAATATATCACTTAATAGCAACTTAATGTTTATTCAGAATAAATTTCTCTTTTGGAAGATAGTCGCAGTTTAAATGAACTAAATACATCTCCGTAGCTATTCCTGAAATGCTATCATTTCTGGTAATGTTTAGAGGGGCACATTTAAAAAGGTGGTACATAGATTGTGGAAAAGATATAATGGAAAAAATAATATTCCTAGCATCAATTATATCATAGGGTATGGCTTAAATTCTTTAAATAAAAAAATTACAATTGATAATACTGACATTTTCATAGTATGAAACAATAGTATATCCTAGGCTCAAATGTACTATGAGTAGTCACTAAAATACACTTTTAAATACTTCTAATAGGTGTAATGAATAGTGTTTGAAGAACTATAGCTACGATGGGGAACAATTGGATTTTAAGTTTAAGTATCCAAATTACAAAGTCAATGAAAACAATTAAATTAGCCATTAGGTTATTTTTCATTTCATTATTTAGTTACCAATAGCCTCAAATTTCAACCTGAGTCACAGTTGTGAGATTTCCAAACACAGCCCATCCAATCGCAGGACCTCTTGTGTGATATTTGAGACTCGGTTCCCTCTGCTCTTGAGTCTACAGTTCTACTCCTAGACATGTTGAGCAAATTAAACCATGCATCAGCGTCTAAGTCTAATTCAGAGTCATGATTTATATTCAAGGAATGTATGAGTGAATGGGAAAATACACATGACAAAATTGAGCATGATATTTTCAGCTATAGCTTTAACTTGTAATTTGCCCAGATATTTTGTCAGTGAACCCAAAATAACTGAGCAGGGCTTCTCCTGAACAAATGAAAATTTATTCTATGGAAGTGTTCTTTACTGCTTTTAAGTTTTATTTATACATTTCAATGATATGAATTTATTTTAAGCACTGACAGATTTATTTAATCTTTGTTCATAACTCAGGAACTCGATTCAAGAAAAATGAATGCGAAACCTAAGTGGCCACAAAAGATCTTATCTGTGCTTAAAGCTATTATAGAAAAAGGCTTGATATAAATTTACCCCAACAGGAAAGACGGTTTCATTCCAGTCTTCTATAAACTTTGGCTTCAACAGTATTTGTAATGAAAGAATAGCGTAAACCAGCAACATTGAGTTTAATGAAGTACTTTTTCTAAGAGTATAAACTATTTAACCTAGTCCATTTGAAAATGTCAAAGAAAACATGTTTATTCTTTCAATTAAGTGATTTACTTTGAGATAATTATAGATTCACATGCAGTTATAGGAAATAACCCAGAGCTACAATGCACTCCTTTGGTAGCATAGTAAATTGTTTTCCCAGTGGTACATAGCAAAACATCACAATCAAGGCATTGGCATCGATACAGTCAAGATGCACAACATTTGTATCACCACAAGAACCCCTCATCTTCTTGCCTTTTTATAGCACAACCACTTCCCTCCCGCTCTCATGACCTCAACCCCTAGCAGCAACTAAGTTCCTCTCCAGTTCTGTAATTTTCTGTTTTAAGAATGATATAAATATGCTACATTTTGTGAATGGCTTTTTCACTGATCATAATTCTCTGGCAATTCATCCAGGCTGTGGGATATATGAATAATTTGTTTCTTTTCATTGTTGAGGAATATTTCATAGTATAATGTAACATAATTCCTTAGCTATTCACTCATTGAACATACTCTCAGTTTTTTCCAGTTTGGGCTATTAAGCACAAAGCTACTACAAATATATCTGAGCAGGTTTTTGTGCAAGCATAAGTTTTCACTTCTCTGCAGTAACTACCAGAAGTAAAGGGCTGGATCCTATGGTAGTTGCATGTTTATAATTTTAAGGAACCGAAGATTATTTTCTACGGTGGTTGTAACATTTTGAATTCCCATTAAAAAAATGTATGAATGATCCAATTTATCCACATTATTGTCAGTGTTTGTTGCTGTCACTCTTTTTCATTTTTAGCCATTCTGATAGATGTGTAGTTATACCGCATTCTGATTTTAATTTGCATTTTCTAATGGCTAATGATGTTTAACATCTTTCTATGCCTTTATTGGCCATCTGCGTATCCTCTTTGGTGAAACAACTGTTCATGTCATTTGCCCATGTTCTTAATTGCTTTGTTTGCTTTTAAACTCGAGTTTTCACAGCTCTGTATACATACCAGATAGCAGTATTTCACTGGATATAGGAGTGAAAATATTTTCTACAATATTTAGCTTGCCTTTTCATCCTCTCAGCAGGGTCTTTCAAAGAACAATGTTTCCAATTTAGTGAAGTCTGATTTATTTATTTTTGTTTTTATTGAATTTGTTTTGGTATTAAATATAAGAACTATTTTTCTAGTCTGAGATCCCAAATATTTCTTCTTTTGATCTTCTTCTAAAAGTTACTTCTAAAAGTGTGTGTGGTCCAGTTTTGTGCTGTATAAGGTGTTCCATTTAGGTAGAGGTTCTGACTCTTTCCCTTCTTCTTTTGTCTATGCATGTCCAACTACTCCAATGCCATTTGTTGAAAAGGAATATGCTGGGCATATTTGTGTGGATCTATTTCTGGATTTTGTTTTCTGTTTCATTGACTTATGGCTCTGTTTCTCTGCCAATACCAAATACTCATTATCACTATAACTATAAAATATGTCCACCTCATGGCAGACTCACAGTTTCCTCTTTGTTCTCATTTTCAAAATTGTGTTAGCTGTTCTGACTTCTTTGTCTTTCCAAATAAATCTTACAATGATCATATCTATATCTACAAAGAATCTTGCTGGCATTTATAGGAACTGTGCTAAACTTGTATATCATTTTGGGGAGAATTGAAATTATTTACAATGCTGAGTCTTCCATTCATGAATAGTCTTTCTTTGCATTTTAGATCTTCTTTTATTTCTTTACCAATACTGTGTAGTATTTGAAATACAAGTCCTGTATAAGTTTTCTTTTATTTAATTCAAAGTATTTCATTTTTCAGAGTATAAAATTGTTATCTCCTCAAACTGTGTCCCTGCAATTCATTGATAATATGTGAAATGCAACTGTCTTATATATATTTATTTTGTATCCCAAGACATTTCTGATTTCACTTATTACATCTAAGAATTTTGGGGGCGTCCTTTGGATTTTCTATGCAGACAATCATGACTTCTACAAATAGAGACTTTGATTTATTCTCTTCAGATATGTGTGCCTTTTATTTCCTATCTTAACTTATTGCACTGGCTAGTATTTCCAGTTGTGCATTGAATGAAAGTGATAAGAGATTGAAATCCTGTCTTAAGCCCACTATTAAGAGGAAGGCATTAAGTCTATTACCAGTGAGTTTTATGTTACATGCAGGTTGTTTTGGAAATGCTCTTTATGAAGTTGAGGAAGCTCCTCCCTATTCCTATTTTTCTGTGAGTTTTTATCATATGTGGTATCTAAATTTTTTGTCAAACATTTTCTGCATAAAGTTATAAATCATGTTATATTTCTTCTTAACCTGTTAATATGGTGGATTGCACAGGTTGATTTTTGACTAATGAACTAACCTTGGATTCCTGAATAAGACTATTTGGTATGGTAGTTTGAAGCTACATGTACACTAGAAAAATATGCTCTTAGATTTAATCCATTCCCATGGGTGTGAACCCATTGTAAGTAAGACCCTTTGATAAGGTAACTTCAGGTAAGGTATGGCCTACATAAATCAGCATGGTTCTTAATCCTGCTACTGGAGCCCTATACAAGTGGAGTGACATTAGGACAGTCAGAGAGAAAGGCACAGGAAGCAAAAGGCTGGACATCCACAGAACCCAGAAGAGAAGGGAGAGACCAGGAGATGCCACCCATGCCTGGCCATGTGACAAGCTAAGGATCCAGGATTGCTGGCAGCCAGCCCCAGAGTGCCACAGTCTTCAGGGCCATGATGATGCATTGATTTGGGTTTTCTCTTTGATTCAAAACCATAAGCAAATAAATTCCTTTTTTTAAGCCAACCACTTGTATGACATTTAATTGGGCATCCGAGGAAACTAAATCCTTGGTCACGTTGTATAATTCTTTTAATATATTTTTTATTTTCATTTGCTAATATATTGCTAAGGATTTTTGCATTTATATTCCTAAGGCATATTGGTCTATAGTTTTCTTTGGGGGGTATAGTTTTTTTCTGAATTTTGTACCAGAGTAAGTTAGCTTCATAAAATGATTTGATAAGCAATGCCTCCTCTTCTGTTTTTTGGAAGAAACTCTACAGAATTGGTGTTAATTCTTCTTTAGCTGTTTGATAGAATCATAACATTGGAACAGTCTGGACCCAAAGATTTCTTTTTTGGCAGTTCTTAAATTACCGAAAGTAATTTCCTTAATTGCCACAAGGCTATTCAAGTTATCGGTTTCATATGGGGTGTGTTGTGCTAGTTGAGGTTTTCAAGGAATTGGTCGATTTTGTTGACGTCTTCATATCTACATGTGTAGAGTTCCCATGATGTCCCCTTATTATCCTTCAATGCCTTTCCTATCTGGAGTAATAACCCTGTTTCACTCCTGATACTGATAATTTGTGTTTTCTCTTTACCATTTTTCAGTAGAAGTTGGCTAATTTTATTGCTTTTTCAAAAAACTCAGCTCTTCATTTCATAGATCTTTGTCTATTGTTTTCCTGGTGTCCATTTCAGTGATGACTTCTTTTATCCTTATTATTTCCTTCCTTTTAATTACTTTGTGTTACTTTGCTTTTCTTTCAAATTCTTTAATTGGGAGCTTAGATTATTGATATTTGTCTTTTCCTTTTCAAATGCCTTCATTAAATGCTATAAAATTCTCAGTAATCTTTAACTGTGTCCCACAGATTTTGAAGTGTTGTACTTTCATTTTCATTCAGTTCAAAGCATTTAAAAAATTTCCCTTGTGATTTCCCCTTTTGCCATGAATTAATTAGCATTCTTCAATTTAGTTAAAGTTTAGATATTTTCTTATTATCTTTCTGAGATTAATTCTAGTTAAATTATATTGTGATTAGAACATATCATATAATTTCAATTCTTTTACATGTATTGAGGTATTTTTTTAGGACCCAGACTATACTCTATTTTGGTATATGTTCCTTGGGCATTTAAAAAGAATTTCTATTCTGCTCTTGTGGGGTAGAATGTTTTACAAATGTCAGTTTGATCTTGTTGTCTGATGGTTTTATAAGCTCTTCTGTATATATGCTGATTTTGTGTCCAGTTGTTCTATCAATTGTTGGGAAATGGTTGTTGATGTCTTCAACTATTATTGTGGATTTCTGTCTTTCTTCTTTCAATTCTATTAGTATTTGGTTCACATATTTGGCAGCTCTGTTTTTTTGCTTGTTTGTTTTTGTCTTACTCTATTTCATAAATCTCTTTGCTCTAAAATATACTTTACCTTCTATTAATATAATGACTACTGCTTTTTTTGTTCAATGTTTTCATGATATAACTTTTTGCAACCTTTTATTATTAAACAGTCAGTATTTTATTTTTGAAATGAATTTCTAATAGACAGCATATAGTCAGGTCATATTTTAAAATCCATTCTTCCAATATCTATCTTTCAATTTATACATTTAAACCATGTGATTATTATTGATATTTTAGTGCCTATGTCTGTCATTTTATTTTTTTTGTGTATTTTTTAGGTTCATTTCTCTATTTTTAGTTTGTCTGATTTATTTTTATCTTCCTGTGCGTAGCTTGCATACTTTTAGAATTTCTTTTTTATTTATATGTAATGTACTTGTGTGTCTACATTTGTGCATAGTTTTAGTGATTGCTCTAGGTACCACACTATATATACATCACTTATCATATCTACTGATACCATCCCATTCTGGTGACATAGAGAAACTTTACGTCCCTTTATGTCCTTTAATGCTCTCCCATTTATTATGCAATGTTCTTAAGTATTTCCTCTAAATACATTTGTAAACACATCAGACAGTGTTACAGTTTTTGCTTCTACCATCAAACATAATTCAGAAATTCAACAGCAGAAGGAAAGACTAATGTATTTATCCATACCTTTTACTTATTATTTTCCTTCTTCTTTCCCCTACTTTGGGCCATCCCTTTCTGTTTAGAAAACTTCCTTTAGCCATTCTCTTGGGGTAGGTCTGCTTGTGGCAAATTCCTGTTTGCTTCATCTGAT